>SNQJ01S0253030.1:0-12710 GCA_010110895.2 Picea sitchensis | reverse complement strand
ACTTGATGAAGAACCTACATGCTTTGAAGAGGCCATGCAAAAGAAGGAATGGGAAGATGCCATGACAGAGGAATACCATTCCATAATAAAGAATGATGTATGGGAAATAGTTCCTAGACCAAAAATAAAGGATATGGTATCATCAAAATGGCTCTTCAAAATAAAACATGTTGTTGATGGAAGTATTGAGAAAAATAAAGTAAGATTTGTCATTCGCGGCTTTTCCCAGAAGGAATGCATTGACTATGAAGAGACATTCGCTCTTGTGGCCAGATACACTTCGATCATAACCATTATAGCTCTTGCTTCCAAGATGAAATGGAAGTTGCACCAGATGTACGTGAAGACAACTTTCCTGAATGGTGTTATTGAAGAGGAAGTGTATATAGAGCAACCCCAAGGATTTGAGGTTGAAGACAAAAAGTTTCATGTCTGCCGATTGAAGGAAGCCTTATATGGATTGAAGCAAGCTCCCAGAGCTTGGTATGGCCGTATAGACAGTTTCTTGACGAGCTTAGGCTTTACCAAGAGTAAAGTANTCCTGAATCTCCTCAGGATCTCCACTGTGTACTTCCCTTGACCAAAGAAGATCTCACTTGATCTATGCCATACCTCTAACCCCAAGAAGCAATGTATCAAGCCAATGTCTTTCATCTCGAACTCTATAGCCAAATCTGCCTTGCACCTTGCTATAATCTCCTCTGCACTTGTGAGAAACAAATCATCCACATACAGCACCAAGATGAGTGGATCGGTCCCGACAAGTATGAAGTACAAGTTAGAATCCGCCTCACTCTTGGTGAATCCTCTGCAACTATTCGTTAATCCTGGAATACCATGCCCTAGGTGCCTGCTTGAGTCCGTACAAGGCTTTCTTAATTCTGCACACATGCGAATCCCTCTCATGTACCTCAAAGCCCTGAGGTTGCTCTATATATACTTTCTCCTTAATGATCCCGTTGAGGAATGTTGTATCCATCTGGTGAATCTCCACCCTATGACCGAGGCAATAGATATAACAACTCGAATGGAAGCATATCTAGTAACTGGAGCAAATGTCTCCTCATAGTCTATTCCCTGTCTTTGAGAGAGCCCGCTCACCACAAACCCGACCTTGAATTTCTCAATGCTGCCATCTGCAACATGCTTGATCTTGAAGATCCATTTGGAGCTCACCACATACTTCTTCTCTAGTCTTGCCTCTATATCCCACACATCATTCTTCAGGATGGAGGTGTAGTCCTCCATCATGGCATCCTGCCATATCTGTTGATCTGCTGCTTCCTCAAAACTGGAAGGCTCAACATCAATGATGCTATTCATAAGCGCCATGTAGTTGGGAAACTTCCTTGGAGGCATGGTCTCCCTAAATGTGGTCCTGGAAGCCTCAACATGCTCTTGAGTATCCTTCAAGATCTGCTCAAACGATCTGGGTCTCCTGACAGAGTTGGAAGGAGCTAACTCCTCCCCACCTTAAGGTCGACCCGCTGAACTAGAAGTCTATGAACTTTGTTCTCCCTTCGGAGCCACCTGCTCCTCGTCCTCTGCCACTGGTAGTAACTCATGAGACTTCCTAGATGCCAAGTTCTCCTTGAACTTAACATCTCAACTCACCATTGTCATCCGCTAATATGAAGATCCTATAAATCTTTGAGGTTTCGCTGTACCCCACGAATATGCCCTTCTCTCTTAAAGTCTCCAACTTCATCCTCTTCTCCACAGGCACATGGATGTATACTGGAAAACCAAAGATCCTAAAATGCCCTATCTCTGGCTTCACTTCTGTGAATGCCTCCTCAGGAGTCTTGTCCCAATCTGTTTTCGAACCTCATAATTGATGCTGCCATTCTTCAGATCTGAACAAACTATTGTAGAAATTACCTTGCTGATTTATAGATCTGCAAAAATCTTCTGAAATCGGCTTCCCTTCAGAGTTAGAGCTCTGATACCATGTTATTTTTCTAATCCCAACCCTAGATAAATTATTTCCTAGTGATTTCCTTGCTGAAATAAATAATTGCAGCTCACTGAATAAAATATACTTGCTGGAATAATCAACAGAAACAACTAGCGGAAGAAAAATAGAAACCAATTTCATGATGACACATGTACAACAAATTTCTGCACTTCAAATCAACTCTTCATTAAAAAATATCCAAGCTTACAAGTGCTTCCCTCATAGGGAAAATAGTCCACAGAGAAAAGATGATTTTTATGCCAAATCTGGCTGCCTGAACTGCCCAACAACCTGCTCGAGTTGCCCAGCGGCCTGTATGGTCTGCCAACAGCTTGATGGCCTTGCCCGCGGCCTATATGGCACTGCCAGCGCCTTGTATGGCTGCCCACTACCTTCCTCAACGTTGCCCATGGTTGTACGGTGGCTGTCCGTACCCTGCACTTGTTGCTCTTGGCTCTCCTCTCTTCTGAATTGAGGAAGAAGTCCTTCTCTTGCTCTCAATGAGTCACTGACTCTTTGCTTGTGCGTGTCTTCTCCTCTCAGCTTGGTTGCTTTTATAATCTTGAGTTGAACCCAAATCCTAATCTCCAAAGTGATCAACGGTTGAGATTAGATCTCACCTCACTTGAGATCAATGGTTAAGATTAATTTAATTCATTAATGCCAAATACTTAGGCATTTCATTAAATTAAACTCCATTAATTATAAAATGACATTCACTTTAATAATTAAATTATTAAAGTGAATTTCCAAAATTCTAAGAGGTATTAATGACGATTTCCACATGATAGACACAAACCAATGTGGAAATACATGCCCGAGCTACAAACTGTTGATTTTCCTATAACTCAATCACTGAGATTAATGCCAATAATTACTAAACCCAGAAATTTAGTTTGGTGTTATAAATTTCAGAATTACGCAGTTAACCTACATCTGAGTTATAAATCAGAAAAATGACAGCAGAAGCATACACAGAACCAAGCAAAAAAATTAGACATACACCAGATGTACCCTGGAAACCCCAGTGTGGGGAAAACCTACAAAGGAGGGCTTTTTTTGAGGCTTTAGAGGAATATTACAATAACAAAAATAATCAGAAAATCTTACAGCAAAATCAACCCTCTCTATCAGCTGTATGACCCAACTAAATCCAACTGTATGACTTGCTAATCTTGGCTTTTTTCTAAGCTGTACGGCCCAACAATCTCTGCTGTATGGCCTACTGAAGAACCCTTTTGTTGGCTGCTGTACGGCCTGAGTATTTCGACCTCTGTTGGTTGTTGTAGGACCAGCTCAGAAATGGCCCTTTGCTTGCTGAAAATAGGACCTGTTATGGCCTAGTACCCTCCAGCAGGTATGGCCTCTTCTGGTGCAGAAATTCAGCCTCTGCAAGCTGCCCAAGAAGCCTTGAAATCGCCCCTCAGCTGGCTGCCCAAACCATTCAGCCAGTTGCCCTCTTTCCTCAGCCTCAAGCTCTCTCCTTCAACTCACTTGCAATCACACAAATGAGTAGTGTGTCTTCTTGACCCTCAGCCCCTTCTTTTATCCTTCGATCAATCACTTAATTGCCTTGAGATGTGTGCCCAACCATGTCTTCAATGGCTAAGATTGAGTTGCCTCCTTTAGGCTTGACCCCACAATCCACTAAGGGGTGCACCCTCCTTTGGAGAGGGTCCCACAAAGCTCTGAACAACTCATGAGGTGCGCCCCACTAGCTTGGGCCCCACAATCCACTCAAAATAGGAAATTTTTGCTGATTGCCTAAGTTAAACTTAGGCTAAGATAAACAAGGTTGATCTGGGTTGATTAAGGTGTCCATCAACTAGCCTAGGACATAGGCATACCGAGCTAAAAACTAACACTCCCAATCTGTTTTCGAAAACAGATATAGGTCTGAAATTTTCTGTGGTTTTAGGAGACATATACCAGCGATGGAGAGAGGCTGCTTGGCCTCATTTATGTGGTGAATTCCTCTTGTTATTGGGCAGGTACCCTTGTTGGAGGAAGCCGAATAGGCCGTTGGCCTATTTCAGTCCTAGAAGAGGGCCGAGCAGGCTAGAGAGGAGCCGAGTAGGCTAGGGAGAAGGCCGAGCCTAGAAAAGGTCTGGCTGCCCAAAACAAGGCTGCCGCAGGCCAAGTTGAGGCAACCGCAGCAAGGTAAGAAGGTTGGCAACAGAGAAGAGTGGGACCACAACAAGGATTAAGGGAAAATAGCTGAGAAGTGTGCTCAAATTGTTGAAGAGTGAGGCAGCAGGCCTCTAGAATATTTCTGTAGCAGCTACAAGTGACCAGCAACAAGTAGTAAAACTTGGAGGGCTGGAGCAGGCCTGTAGCAGCAGTTTGAAAGGTTAGAGCAACATGCTTGAAGGCTGGAAAGTTGACCAGCAGTAGAGGAAGGACAGGTACAACAGTTTCAAGGGCTGTTACAGGTGGTAACAACAAGAAACTGAAGGGTACAGGCAGGGTGGAAGAACTCAGCCTGGGCCCAGGTTTGTCCTAGTGTATTGCCTTTTTTATTGTGAATGTAAAAGGGCCAATTTCCCTGGTACGGGAGCCCTAGTTTTCTTATTGAAGGACAAATTAAGAGATCAGTTTTGGGGATGACATTTTGTGTACTGTGCATGATCTAATTGCTAAATTTTGTTTATGTTCCACTGTGTTAAAGTTAGGCATCTTAGTGTATCTATGTTTACAGTTTAAATGAGTAAATTGTGCATAACTGTAGAAGCATTAGATCAGATCTGAGCTGCAGTAAAAACTAACATGGTATCAGAGCTTGAGGTTTGAAGAAGATAAGTTATTGGCCACAACACTGGAAGAGTGTTGTTCTTGTTCTTGTTCCGAGTAGGTAATCATGGTGAACACATTGAAGCTTGAGGACAGGTTGGAAGGGGCAACCAACGTCTGGGTTTGGAAGGCAAAGTTCCTCTGTTGGAGGAGAATGACCTCAATGAGTATGTTGAGAGTGTGGTTACAACCCCTACCGATCCTCGGGAGTTGACAACTCACAAGAAGGAAGTGAAGGCCATGCAAGTATTGCTAGAGTCTGTGAAGGACCACTTGATTCCTCAAATTGCCGAGAAAGCAATTGCCAAGGAGATGTATGATGCTTTGGTGGGTCTTTACCGAAACAAGAATACTGGCAGGATGCTACACTTGAAGCACCAACTTCATATTGTCATGATGACCAGTGAGGATACAATTGTCAATTATCTCATGAAGATTACTCAGATCCGAGATCAACTCACAGCTATTGGCGAGACAGTGCATGATGCTGAGTCGGTGAATGTGGCTTTGAGAGGTCTTCCCATGTCTTGGGAACCATTCGTGCTGGGGATATGTGCACCAGAGACATTGCCCACCTTTGGTAGGATATGGAATGATTGTATCCAGGAGGAGACCCTATTGGTATCCGGGGAGGATATGCATAGTACAAGAAAATGTAGTAGTGACGAGAATCAAGCCCTTGCAGCCCTCACTAGGAAGGGCAGAAGGGGTTCTTTAGACAGAAGAGGTCCATCAGGGAGAAGGGCTTCTCCTGAGAGAGAAGTTTCTCTAGAACCGAGATGGAAGAAGGATCTTAGTAAGATCAGATGTTTTGAGTGTCATGATTATGGTCACCATGCTTCACAGTGTCCACACAGGGGGGAAGGGGAAGAAGGGAGCGGGCATCAACAACAGAGGTTGATGATGTTGTAGACACATCTCAGAGGGAGATCTTATTGGTCTCCGGCCTTTCAAGTATAGTCTCTAGCAGGGAGACTTGGTTGGTGGACAACGAAGCATCTTGCCATATGATAGGTGCACGAGAGTTGTTTGACACTCTCACAGAGACTGGCTTAATTTTACGTATAGAGCTTGGTATGGGAGCCAAGCATTCAATACAAGGATCCGGTATAGTGTCGTTTCGGTTGGAGTCAAGAGAGATACTGAGGGTGTCGAATGTGTTGTGGGTGCCAGAACTCAGGAGTGTCCTCTCAGTCTCGGAGATTGAGAGGAAGGGCTATCATGTATTGTTTCGATATGGACAGGTATTGCTTGTGCCCAGACGGACTAGCTTCAGATCAACAATAGTTCTTGGAGTTAGGAAGGGCAACCTATATAGGCTAAGGGGCCAGTCTATGGGTGCTACGCCTAGTAGGGGCAGAGAGATAGAGGAGGAGGAGCAGGTAGCTCCATCAGAGGTAAGGTAGACGACCCCACCAGTAGCATAGGTTCAGAGGGAGACGACCCTCAGGATCCAGGAAGGAGCAGCCTCCCAGGACTGTGCAGAGGACAGTGGACAGGGAGTAGACGACCCCAGAGGTTATGCAGACTCAGAGGGAGTCAAGTTTCAGATGGAGCATGCGATCTCAGAGTGAGCCCGATCTCAGGGAAAGTCAGTTGGCTCAGAGGGAGAGATGGTCATCTAGAGGGAGTTCCCCCTCAAGTTCAGACAGGAGAGAGACATCTTCCAGGATCGACAGACATGTTTCATGGGTTGAGCAGGTTAGACAAGAGATGCAGGAGTAGGAGGCTTCTGAGAACTGTGTACCTTCCATGGAAGATCCAGTTGATTCAACAGGTTTTTCTATAGTGATAGAGGAGGTAGGAATTGCCTTAGTCTCAGAGGGAGTAGCGAGTGAGTAGCTTGGACAACCGGATTTGCCTTAGTGACCGAGGATGTGACCAATTAGACAGATTTTGCCTCAGTGACTAAGGATGCGATCAGTTAGATAGATTTTTCCTCAGTGACCGAGGATGTGGTCAGTCAGATAGATTGGACAATAGTTTTTTCTCCAGTGACCGTGGATGCATCTAGTCAGACAGACTTGACAACAAAACTTTTGCCCGTGATTGAGTTCACAGACCCATTTGCCAGAGTGACAGAGGGATTACCTAGTCATGATTGGAGTGTAGATGAGGTGGTAGATTCATAGCTGTATCTACTGTGTGCGACAGTGGTGCATCCAGATGTTGGAGGATGCGATACCTCCCTCGCTAAGAGGGAGTGTTGATTTTGTAGCTTCAGGATGTATTCCCACTAGACGCCAAAGTGCTAGGCTTGTGGGAAATTTCGTTGACATCAGTGTAGCCTTCTATTTCATCAAAATTGACCTAGAAACGAGGTCGGGGCCTCATGGGCTTGGTGATGGGCTTTGGGGGTTTGTGATGGGGTTTCACACCCACATGAGCCTACATTTGAGTTGACTTGTGAAAAGACTTTTTGACATACACCCCTTGGACATGTATAAATAAGAATCCAAGTCATTGTGACAAAACACACGTGGAGACATGGAGAGATAAAGGTCTGAAATTTTCTGTGGTTTTAGGAGACATATACCAGCGATGGAGAGAGGTTGCTAGGCCTTATTTTTGTGGTGAATTTCTCTTGTTATTGGGCAGGTATCCTTGTTGGAGGAAGCCGAATAGGTTGCCGACCTATTTCAGTCCTAGAAGAGGGCTGAGCAGGCTAGAGAGGAGGTCGAGTAGGCTAGGGAGAAGGCCGAGCCCTAGAAGAGGGGTGGCTTCCCAAAAAAAGGTTGATGCAGGCTTGAGGAGCAAGCCTAACCTTAGCCGTAGACGAAGTTGAGGCAAGCACAACAAGGTAAGAAGGCTGGTAGCATAGAAGAGTGGGACTGCAACAAGGATTAAGGGACAACAACTGAGAAGTGTGCTCAAATTGTGGAAGAAGTGAGGCAACAAGCCTCTAGAGCATTTCTGTAGTAGCTACAAGTGACCAGCATTAAGGAGTAAACCTTGGAGGGCTAGAGTAGGCATGTAGCAGCAGTTTGAATGGTTAGAGCAACATGCTTGAAGGCTGGAAAGTTGATCAGTAGTAGAGGAAGGACATGTACAACAGTTTCAAGGGCTGTTATAGGTGATAACAACGAGAAACTGAAGGGCACAAACAAGATGGAAGAACTCAACCTAGGCCCAGTTTTGTCCTAGTGTATTGGCTTTTTTATTGTGAATGTAAAAAGGCCATTTTCCCTGGTATGAGAGCCCTAGTTTTCTTATTGAAGGAAAAATTAAGAGATCAGTTTTGGGGTTGACATTTTGTGTACTGTGCATGATCTAATTGCTAAATTTTGTTTATGTTCCACTGTGTTAAAGTTAGGCATCTCAGTGTATCTATGCTTACAATTTAAATGAGTAAATTGTGCATAACTGTAGAAGCATTGGATCAGATCTGAGCTGTAGTAAAAACTAATAACCCTAGTATGGGGAAAACCAACAAAGGAGGGATTTTATTGAGGCTTCAGAGGAATATTACAGCAACAGAAATAATAAAAAAATCTTACAGCAAAATCAGTCCTCTCTATTAGCTGTACGGCCCAGCTAAAACCAGCTGTACGACCTACTAATATTGGCCGTATGCTGTACGACCCAACAATCTCTATTGTATGGCCTGCTAAAAAACCCTTCTGTTGTTTGCTGTATGTTTGAGTATTTCGGCCTCTGTTGGCTGTTGTACGACCTACTCAGAAATGGCCATTTGCTTGCTGAAAATACGACCTGTTATGGCCCAGTACCCTCCAGCAGGTGTGGCCTCTTCTGTTGCAGAAATACAGCCTCTGCAAGCTGCCCAAGAAGCCCTGAAATTGCCCCTCAGGTGGCTACCCAAACCACTCAGGTAGTCACCCTCTCTCCTTAGCCTCAAGCTCTCTCCTTCAGCTCACTTGCAATCACAGAAATGAGTAGTGTGTCCTCTTCACCCTCAACCCCTTCATTTTTCCTTCAATCAACCACCTAACTGCCTTGAGATGTGTGCCCAACCATGCCTTCAATGGCTAAGATTGAGCTGTCTCCTTTAAGTTGGACCCCACACTCCACTAAGTGGTGCGCCCCCCTTTGGACAAGGTCCTACAAAGCACTTAGCAGCTCATGAGGTGCGCCCCACTAGCTTGGGCCCCACGATCCACTCAAAATAGGAAATTTTTGATGATTTCCTAAGTTAAACTTAGGCTGAGATAAACAAAGCTGATCTGGGCTGATTAAGGTGTCCATCAGCTAGCCTAGGACACATAGGCATAGCTGAGACACCTACCGAGTTAAAAACTAACACAAACTTCAACATTCATGTCTCAACTAGAAGGTATGAAAAGCTAATTGAGCATCTTCTAAAATATGCAAGAACATAAAGTATGCAAAGTATGCAAACTTTATGGAAATGTGAGGACTTTATATTTTTAACAGTGTATTTTTAGCAATGTATTTTTAGCAGTAGACAAATGATGGTGGTCTCCTAGTCATTTCGAGCATTTGTGAAGAGTTTGGGTCAGTTTCGACCAGTTTCAAATTTTTGGGACCGGATGGGTATATTTGGAAATTTCTATTTTTAGCAGTCATCGTCATCTCCAACAGTAACAAGTGGAAAGCTCAGATTTTGACATGTGGCAGAGTATCAGAATGATGTGGCATCTACATGGCATCATGGACCAAGGGCACATTTTCCAAGGTTTATGCATTAAATGAGAATTAGTTAAGCTAAAGAGGTGGCACATGGGTGAGGTGGCATTTTCTGGAGAAAGTTTAGCCACTGAAGGTTAATTTTTCTCACTCTATTCCTCTCACTTTCCATGCAATCGGTTTCTAAAAATTCTCCCTAAATTGTCTTTAAACGCAAAATTCCTAAATTTTAGGAAGTTCCTAAAAAATAGGGCGAATTTCCCTTTAATTCATAACTCCCTCATCTCTTGGCCAAATTTAGCAATCTAACATGCGTTGGAAAGCTAAAATTATCCTCCATACACTCTCACTAATAAGTTAATAACTCACCCATGCACATTACTCACCCACACTTATTCCCTCATACATATTAATTCCTAAATTTCTCACTCACACTCCTCTCCTATATATTGGATGGTCTTCATTGGTTATTGGTCGGTTCTTGGTAGCAACTAGCACAATGTTCTTTCTCATTCCTCTCTCTTTCTCTCTTAGTCTAGTGACTCTTCTTTGAGCAAAGTGATCATTGTACCGGTTGTGGACTTGCCTATTGTGGTGTAGCCAACCCCTTTGCAAGCCTATCAATAAAGAATTTGAGTGTTTGTGTTCTAACCTTGTTTCTTGTCGGTATCTTGTGAAATTTACAATCTGATTTGTTATTTTCTGAACTGTTCATTGTGATTTTATCAATCTTTTGAGTAGTTTTCTGTTCTATTTCTATTCCATATTCATTGTGCTAACTCTGCAGGATCCCTTCAAGTGAAGAAATCATATTTTCCTATCGTTTTGGACAATTTTGACACGCTGTCCAAGACAAACAGCTTGATATTTTCTTAGTTTACACACAAAAAATCAGTCTTAAAAGACAACAGCAAGGTACCAAGGGTGCTTAGGGACTCCCCCTAGAGGCTAGCAAGCACTAGCCCAAATAGAGAGGGGTTTAGCCCTTGACAATTTGGGGCTATTACTCCTTTAATTAGCCATTTTTACACCGTTGTTATAATAGGTCTATCAGCTCAATTGGAGGGTGGAAATTTGTGCTAACATGGCTCAAGGTGAAAAATGAAGAGTAATCCTTGATAAAACAAAGTGGTTGTTGTAATGGTATGTGGTAGTGAAAATGGAAAAGAGGGTATGGAATGAAAATGAAAGGGAAATGAGGGGAACATGAAAATGGGATGATGTAAGACTAGTGCCTATCAATCCAAGGGCTAATGGAGTCATGAAACATTGAATGAATGGAAGAACTAGTGTGTTACAATCAACTTCTTTGAGGTAGGCTATATGGTTGAAAGGGCTAGTTTACCACATTCAACCTCTTGGATGAATGAACTTATTTGATGCATTGATCACTTGGGTGTGTACTTAAGGTAAAATTAATTAGTTTAATGCTCAAGGAACTATTTTATGGCTGAAATGTACTTCCAAATATGCCACTTAGTTTGATAGAAAAATGGAAAACAAGTGAAGAAATAAAACAACAAAATTCAAATAGACAAGAGGAAGAACCTCCTCACATTGCTTATTCCAAAATGAATATTGAGTTCATTATTAACCCTTCACAAAAGTATGATAACAAGAATATTCTATAACATATAAACAACAATTGAAAAGCATAACATAACCATACAACTAAGTAGATCAATACCTCAATGCTTCATTAGTCTTCAAGGGTTTGATACACTAGGGAAGCTCAACATCATCTCCAAGCTCCTACATTTTCCTCCATTACTTCGCTTTTTCACTCTTTAACACCAAATTTTCCAATTCACAATTACAAATGAAATGGAGAGAAACACCTCTTTATACAGAGTGAGTTAAGTCTACCATACCATAAAATATATTATCTTTCTAACCAACTGCATGACAATTCAACAAATAGTAAAATATTGGAGTCGTTAGATCCATGGTTGACAATATCAAGGCATGTGGGTGCTAGTCTCTTCAAGAGAGGTCACCCTCATCCAAATATAGGCAATAATATGCAACAATAACCTCCAAGAGAGGATGCACCATCCATAAATAGGCATTATACCAAGTCAAATGCTAAATGGGTTCACATAGAATTTGCCCTCCAAGAATGGATGCATGCATAATATAATAAAATACTCTTCAATCTAGGAGGATGTGCTCATAGGCCCACCTAGAAAAGCTCACAAAGTGCACTCCAAGGTGCATAATGAGATAGCATGCTCCACAACCATCAAATATTCAACCAAGGGGCGATCAACGAGGCAAGTGCATGTAAGAAGACCATCAAGCAACATGCACAATCATCCAAGCAAGTAGAAGTGAGACCATCAGGTAGTAGGCATGGTTAGGAGAAGTGAGACTCTCCCAACCAAAGATCTCCATCAAATGATATGATGCCATGAAGATAAGGGGATCCATAAAGATGAGTCCCCCCAAATCGGTCCAGTATCTACAAGGAATAAGCAACAAATCTCCATTAATGTGATGAAAATCACTAGGTTGAGCCTCATACAACATGAGGTGTAACAATAGGCTCGAACTTGGGGACATGCACTTTTCTTGGGAGTGTTACACCTCAGATTCGCTTTAGTGTGCTCCATTTTTTCACTAGATGTGGACCATCATATGAGCAAATTATGTGCCTCGTTGTATTATGATGAGCCAAAAGTGTGGTTGTATTTGTACCCATGTATTGTATTGGACCATGCTTAGTTGTTCTATGTATTGGTGGGGGTTCTATGTAGTATCTGGGGACCACTTGTGGTCAGTCGTGGCCCGTCCTTTTAGTCCCCATTTCAAGATAGGAATTATTCTTATGGTTTCGACCCACTGCTCCTTGATGTCGGTAACTCTTCATCATGTTGGTCATTTATGATTTGGGTAGGTATGCGCCCATCTTGGGGTGGATCTAGTAGGACACATGATCTAAGGGAGCTACTAGTCTCTCTCACTTCTTTGTATATGATGTAAAAGTGTTGCTCTTGTTGTAAAGGTTGTCACCCATATATATAGCACACTTATTCCTAAGCATTGATCCCTATCTTATGTATTCATCACACTTTGGCTATCTACTATCAAGATGCTGTTGCAAATGCTCAATCATTTTCACCATTCATGTTTCCCAATGTAGTTTCACAGTTCTCGAGGCAATACACGTATCCCAAGGCACTGGTCACATCCTCCAAGACACAGGCAGGTTATTTATGTATGTATGGACATCTTCTACACATGCCACATTGAGGATCCTAGAGCACTATCTCATTTGGTCATCTTTTGAGCTATTTTATGCATGATTTGAGGGCCAACCCACTATTTTGGACGTCATACTAGCCGTTGGGGGTTTTAT
>SNQJ01S0253029.1:0-12710 GCA_010110895.2 Picea sitchensis | reverse complement strand
CTAAGAAAAATAGCAGTTCTCCTAGCATAGATATTTCAAACTCTTCTTGCATTTTGGTTGCAATTATTTTGCTTAGTGTAGTGATATTATTCCCAAATATGATTTCATCTGCATAAACCACCACAACAATCATGTTTTGATCCCCAATTTTGATGTATAGGTTGTTGTCAGTAGTCCCTATCTTATATCCTTGTTTTTGTAGGTATTGATCAAGCCTAGAGAACCATGCTCTGGGGGCTTGTTTAAGACCATACATGGCCTTTTTCAGCTTGCACACATAGTCTTTATTTCCTTATAACATGAATCCTTATTATTTCTCAACATAGACTTATTATTCTTGTTCCATTAAGGAATGTTGACTTGACATCCATTTGATAGATTTTGAAATTTCTGAAGCATGCAAATGGCAGGAACATTTTTATGGCCTCAAGTCTTGCTACTGGAACAAAAGTCTCTTCAAAATCAATACCTTCCACTTGGGAATATCCTTTGAACACTAATATGGATTTGTTTTTTATAATTTCTCCATTTTCATTTAGTTTTTTCTTGAAGATCCACTTGCTTCCTATCACATTCTTGTCCTTGGGTCTTGGAACTAGTTCCTAAGTCCGATTTTTCTCTATTTGGTCTAGTTCTTGATTCATTAATTTTATCCAATATTTAATTTTGATAGCTTCTTTAATTGACTTCCACTTGGGAATATCCCTGAACATCTAATATGGATTTTGTTTTTATAATTTCTCCATTTTCACTAGTTTTTCCTTGAAGATCCACTTGCTTCCTATCACATTCTTGTCCTTAGTTCTTGGAACTAATTCCTGTCCGATTTTTCTCTATTTGGTCTAGTTCTTGATTCATTAATTTTATCCAATATTTACTCTGATAGCTCTTTAATTGACTTAGGGTCTCTCATTAGGGATAAAATTGTTTGTTTTGAGACAAAACGAGTTTCCCTCTGTTTCCACTCCTGCACTTTTATTACCAATAATCTGGCTTGGATGTTTCTTTTGAACTCTTTTTGATGGGGCTCTTGGCAAGGGAATTTATTCATTGTATTCTTCATTAGTATGTGGTTCATTTTCCTGTGTTTCATTATTATCATCTTATTGCTAAGATCTCTGCTTTGTGGACTTTAAATCTTCCTTTTTGTTGAGATTTTAATGCCTTGGGATATGCTCTTTTAGATCATATATATCTTTATATTGGCACTTTCCACTATCTTTAGTAGTATAAGATTATAACATATATATTCTTTCTTATTAGATGAATATGCTAAGAATATTCCTTCATCGAATCTTGAATCAAACATTCCTAGATTATCTTCATCATTATTAATGAAACATTTACTTCCAAAATTTCTAAAGTGTTTTACAGATGTTGGCTTTCCAAACCATACCAAGAAGTTGCAAGAACCATGCTAAATGAAGCTAAGCTCTCTAGAAAAATTCTCGATATATGCACCCATGCACATCTACCATACTTACTGGAAGCTTATTGAGACCCAATCATGACAAAACCCCCATGAACTATGGTTTGGAAGACAAACATCTCAGAAAAACTTCTTTAGAAATTTTGAAGTAAATGTTTCTATTAATAATGATGAAGATAATCTAGGGAAATTTGAATTCAAGTTCTGATGAAGGAATATTCTTAGCATATTCATCTAATAAGAAAGAATATATATGTTATAATCTTTTATACTACTAAAGATAGTGGAAAGTGCCACTGTAAATATAGATGATCTAAAAAAAGAGCATATCCCAAGGCATTGATAAAAATCTCAACAAGAAGATGATGATGTAAAATCTCACAACAAGAATATGATGATGTAGAATCTTTGAAGTAAGAAGATGATAATAATGAAACACGTGAAACGGAACTTCACATACTAATGAAGAATACAATGAATAAACTCCCTTGCCAAGAGCCCCATCAAAAAGAGTTCAAAAGAACCACCCTGAAGAACTGATTATTGGAGATAAAAGTGCAGAGTGGAAACAAGAAGGAAACCTGCTTTTTGTCTCAAAACAAGCAATTTTATCCCTAATAGAACCCAAGTCAATTAAAGAAGCTATCAAAATTAAATATTGGATAAAATTAATGAATCAAGAACTAGACCAAATAGAGAAAAGCCGGACTTGGAAACTAGTTCCAAGACCCAAGGACAAGAATTTGATAGGAAGCAAGTGGATCTTCAAGAAAAAGCTAAATGAAAATGGAGAAATTATAAAAACAAACTATTATTAGTTTACAAAGGATATTCCCAAGTGGAAGGTGTTATTGATTTGAAGAGATTCTTTATTCCAAGAGTAAGACTTGAGGCCATAAAATGTTCCCCATTTGCATGCTTCGGAATTCTGCAAAATCATCAAATGGATGTCAAGTCAACATTCCTAATGGAACAAGAATAATAAGTCTATGTTGAGAAATAATAAGGATTCATGTTATAAGGAAATAAAGACTATGTGTGCAAGCTAAAAGGCCATGTATGGTCCTAAAACAATCTCCCAGAGCTTGGTTCTCTAGGCTTGATCAATTTATACAAAAACAAGGATATAAGATAGGGACTACTCTAATAACAACCTATACATCAAAATTGGGGATCAAAACATGATTGTTGTGGTGGTTTATGCAGATGAAATCATATTTGGGAATAATATCACTACACTAAGCAAAATAATTGCAACCAAAATGCAAGAAGAGTTTGAAATATCTATGCTAGGAGAACTGCTATTTTTCTAGGTTTACAAGTAAATCAAACATAAAACGTAATATTCATTTCACAAACCAAATATATCAAGGAAATGATGAACAAATTTCAAATGGAAGACAATAAACATATGAATACTCCCATGGTCACTTGATGTAAATTAAGTCTAGAAGATGAATCACCAAAAGTGGACCAAACGCTGTATAGATCACCGGTTGAAGTTTTCCATTCAACGAACAACAAGACCCTACATCTATGCGTTGTAGGAATCAGGGGAGATTTCACTTGCACCCAGCCAAACTCAATTTAAATAACAATTAAAAATAATATTCATATACCTTCAAGGCACCCTGAACTTGGATTATGGTATCCAAAAGAGTGAAGACTTCAATCTGTCATACATACCTACGTAGATTGGGATGGTAGTGATGATGAGAGAAAAAGAACCAGTTGAGGAGCATTTTTCTCAGGAAAAGTATGGTATAATGTTCAAACAAGAAACAAACATCCACATCACTCTCTATAACTGAGGCATAATACATTGATGTTGCATCCCTCGGCCAGACACAAGATCTTTGACAAGAAAACTCTAGAGGACCTACAAATAAGATATAATAATCCCATTACTATTAACTGTGATAACATTAGTGCCATAAGTATCTCTAAACATCCATTCATGCATTCTAAAACCAAACACATCCCAATTAAACACCATTTCCTAAGATATTAGGTTACCCCAAAAATAGTTAAAATAGTGTACATGTAGACACTAAAGAACATATTGCAGACATATTCACAAAACATTTCCCATGAGTAGTACTTTGAAAACTCTAAATTAGAGTAATTTAAAAACCCCATTAAAATCAAATAATCATATCGTAAGACATGGTCGTAAGATTGCCAATATGGGAGTGAATAAGTATCCCCTCTGCCATTGTTGTCAAGGGGACTTAAATTAATAAGGGTAGAAATTCTGTAAGAAAAGGTTTCCATCAATTCCAAAGGGGAGAATGTTGGACATGGTACGCGGTGTTGGAATTGATGTCAAAGAGGGCCAAACTGATCAATGTTTATTATGGAATTGATGCCAAGAAGATCAATATGGTATTATTTCACATATTTCTTTGATATCCTAAAAGCTTAGGAGAAAGAACATAAGAAGTTGGTGGCAGATCGTGATCAATGCCGATTCACATAGGATCAAACATTGATCCCAAGGACTTTAAAGCTCGGGAGATAATACACAAAGAATCCATGTACATAAGGAGTAAAGAATGCACAAATGATTATTAAAATATTAGAAGAGATGACGCATTATCCATCCACATCATTTCGGACAATCCGTGGACCGGCCGATTGAGGGGAAGTCGAGTTTGGAAGAATTAGATTTCAATCCTACATATATGAAGTTGTGAGATTCTGAGGTTCTTCCACCATTAATATCGTGGAAGCGACATGATTCATCCAATCTAAGAAATATTTCAAGAGTTATATTGACCATCCAATCAAAATAAAATGGAAGGATAGGATAAACAAGGCAAAAGGCCCTAGATCCCAAATAGCCAAATTATCGAATAACCGCTGGATTGTGTTAATCTTTTCGCTTCAAAGAAGTTTCATTAGATGAAGTCAAGTTACCGAGGTTTATTCATGGAATATCACTATGAGAGAATTTGGAAGTGGGAAAAAGCTTAATAACCCAAAGTCTCAAGGCCAAAATGAATCTAGACCATAGTTGATCTGTGGCGCAACCGATCACAATCATTGGATGAGGATTCATGAGATCCCTCAATCAGTCAATTCCCCGAACCGTTGGATCATGTTGCAAAATTTTGCTACGTCAAGGATTGTATACAAGTCAAGTTACTGAGTATTTCGGTTCCGAAGGAATCACCCGAGAATCGAAGTGGGAAAAGCTAATAACCCAAACGTAAATCATTTAAAATGAATCGCAACATTGATCTAGAACCGATCATAGTCGCTGGATCAAGGATTCATGAACCCACAATTAGGGATCCGTGGAGGAGTGACATGTGATTACATTAGGTAAATCCAATTCCCCAAGAATACCACGTGCCAGCGCTGACCACATGGCACAAATCAAATGGTGACAATTAATAAAGTTCCAATTGGAATTTTATGCGCCACCTAAGTCACAAATATAAGTGACATGGCATCCACTCGAATAGTGCCAAGTCAACAATGAAATCAACAAGTTACGCCACTTCGAGTTTGTCCTTCGGGAGAAACCAACAACTACCCAAAGCAATCAGGCGATCTAAGTCAATGCCAACCATTGATTCAATATCCTTCACCGGTTACAATGTCCTAGATCAAAATGTAGTGGAAAGGTGACGGTTAATTCCACGTTGACCACTTTGGCACTGACCAACTAGGGTGGATATTGGAACAACAATTACCCGGATCTCCGAACCCTTGAAGTCCTGGCAAAGTCCGGCAATAGTGGCCATCTATCTCAACCTTTTATTAAGTCATAGACATTGGATAAGGCAGTGGAAGGATAGTTTAAGGATCAAAGCTAGACCATTTATTTGGTTCCAAGAATCACACCAACCATTAGATCAAATTCTTGTGAGAGGTCAAACCATGAAAGACCGGATGAAAGAGAAAAATTTGAAGGTCGAAGTCCAGAGGACTAGGTTCGAGCCCTCGGTCATGGGTTAGGAACACATAATATCGGAAAAGTGCTGGGAAAATCACTTAAATTAATAAGCCCGTGGTTTTGTGCAATTGGTGACACAATGGTTTTAAATGGAAGCTCGTAGGAATCTCTCTTCATTTCGCACATTTTCGGATCGATTTTATGAAAAGCACCTAACCACTCTGAAAATCCTTCACCTATAATGTTTGAATAATAAATGAAGAAAAGAAAATATTTTGTTAATCTAAATAAAGAGGTGTGATGGTCCAAAACAAAGGGACACAATGATTCAAAGCTCACACCAGTTGGGAGACTATATAATAAAGGAAGAATGGTGAAGAAGAAGAGTCTTGTTAGTCCATATCAGAAGATGTAAACAAATGTATATCTAAGAAGAAGAACTGTTGATTCTTATGAGGTGAGGGTGAAAGGGAGGAGCATAGAATGATTCATATCCTTGCTTCAAGTAAGTAAGTGTAATTTAAGGTATTTGGTGCTTCCTGGGGTTGGTGCACTAAATACAAGGGATTTGCGCTCCTAGGTTGTTACAAAAATAAGGGATTCAAGTGTTTCATGGTTATTCCTAAAGGAAGGGGATTTTTGTTTCCTATAGTTGGTGCTCTAAAATGATTGGTGTCCTTCACTATTCTTTATAAATCCTTGTAATTCTTCTTAATTATATTTATATAACTGATTTTACAAACAAGTCCATTGTTGATCTATTGTAGTACCAATAAAATATAAAAAGTAACTCGCTTAATTGTTGAAAATGGTAATATCGATTCAACCCCTCAAGATTCAACACCGGTGGTATCAGAAAGGGTACTCTGATCATCAAAAGAAAACAACTGGAAGGTAAATCTTGTGGATGGATCAACAAGAAATGTGTCTAACAACAAATCACCATTTTTCAATGGAGAAGTCTATTCTCTATGGAAAATAATAATGAAAACCTTTTGTTTCAGTTCTTTGGTTTTGATATATGCAGGTAATCTCGTTGTAGGTGGTTAATCGCGACCAACACAATGACAACTCAAGAGTAGTTAAAGCAATTCTAGGAGGGTTGAAAAATTCTATATGTGTGAAAGTTACGCATTGTAAGTCAACGAAATAAATCTGGGACAAAATGGAGGTTGTATATGAAGGAGATAGAAAGTCGTGGAAGCCAAACTATAGACCCATAGAACTCGCCTTTGAAAATCTGAAAATGAAAGAAGAAGAGAACATTGTTGAATACCTTCACAGGGTAGATGACATGGTTAATTCAATCAGAGTAGCAAGAGAAGAACTTATAGATAAAACCATTGTGGAAAAGATACTAAGGTCATTACCTATGAGATATGATGCAAATATTTCTTTAATTGAAGATAGATCTGATCTAAACACACTCACGGTTGATAAGCTTCATGGAATTTTTACAGCTTATGAAATGAGAATATGGAATGATAAATCATCAAAAGAGAAACAACCTTTAAAGAATAAAAAACAAGATAAGGCGGGATCAAAAGACCAATGATGAGTTATTGGATATATTTGATGAGGAAAATGCCAACTTCATAAATAAACTCAAGAAAGGGACAGGAAATACAAAGAAATATCTCAATATTTTCTCATCAGTTGGAAAATTGACACTTTGCCAATAAATTTCCCCATCATAAGAAGGAGGAAAGTGATGATGAAATAACCTTAAAATAATAAGAAAATAAACACTAATAATAAAAGAAGTTCTACAAGAAAAATAAAATGTTCTTTACCCAAGAAGACAGAAGATCATCAGAAGAAAATGAAGGAGATGAACCAGAGATTCTATTTATGAGGATAAAGTCAAGATGATAAACATTCAGAAGGTGAAAAATAAGGGAACTTTGAAGAAGAAATCTTTAGTATAATTGAAGAACTAGAAAACTAAGAAACAAAATATAAGCTACTAAGGGTGTTTCTAGAGATTAAGGAAGATACTAAATCAAGAGAGGGAAGTTTCCAAACTATCAAAGAATAAAACCATCGCTAATTTAAAGTTCCAGTTCCCTCGAAGCTATTATTAAAATTGAAGAAATTACTTCTTACAAAGAACTTAATGTGATAAAAAACATGTGAGAAACTAGATGCTAAAAAGTGAAATCTGAGAAAGAAAAGAAGGGATAACAATTTGGAAATATTTCAAAGATCTTGGATGAAATTATCAATAGTCAAAGGTCACCAAAAAATAATATTGGTTTGGGATACACCCAAGGCTCAACTTATACATCACAAGGATCAGTCCAAATACCAATCAATTATGAATATTATCTTAAAATGTCCTTAAGAAGAGAAGATAATAAAAAAAATAAAAAAAAAAAAAAAAAAAAAAAAAAAAAAAAAAAAAAAAAAAACACTCCCTACTAGAGTAAAATATGACAAGAAAAACTTCATCAGAAGAAATACCCCTAAATACTTATTTATTGGATATTGTTACTCTGCAATAATTTTGGGCATAAAGTGTTACATTGTAGAGCTTATGGACAATACAATCGTCGAAATATCCAAATATATAAGTACAATAAATAGAAGAGAAACTATAACTTATTTTCTCCTTTGAAAGACTTCAATAGTGAATGCCAAAAATGCAACAACCATGGTCACAAAACCAATAAATATTCCTATTAATCAAAAAACATGGAGGAAAAAACAAACATAGTGCAATGTAGCCTTATATGAAATAAATCAAGGATGTCATTGGTATATAAATAGTGGTCTTCCAAACACATGACTGGAGATCAAAATAAATTTCTCAATTTAAATAAGAAAAGAAGTAAGAAAAGTAACTTTCGAGATAACATCACCAAGACCTGGAAAAGGAACCTAATAGGAAATAATAAAACCAAAGTGGAAGATGTACTTCTGGTAGAAATTCTCAAACCAAATCTCCCAAGTGTAAGTAATACATGTGATCAGGGTCACATACCTTTACTCGATTATCATAAATGTGAGATAAAAAAAGGACACACCTGAAAGCTAGTGACAAATTGCACCAAGAAATCTAGCAATGTGTACATACTTAATATAGATGATGAAGAAAAATGTTGTTTAATCCAAGTAGATGAAAGATGGATATGGAATAGAAGGTTGGGAAATTTAATTGGATCAACTTGATCAAAGCCAATGAGGAAAGGGAAGTTAGGGACCTGCCAAAAGTGATTAAGCATTCAGATTCTATTTGTAAACATTTTCAAATAGGAAAACAAACAAGAGTTAGGTTCAAAAACAAAAGAGCATTCAACAACAAGTCCATTAGAGCTTATTCACACAAATCTATGTGGACCAAACAGAACCAAAAGTACCCTATGGTGAACAAAATTTTATGTTGATTGTTGATGATTACACAAGATTGATTGGGTATTCTTTCTAAAAGAAAATTAGAGGCCTTTGATAAATTTAAAATATACAAAGCCCTTGTAGAAATGAAAACATATCTCAAAGTTGATTTTGAGATCGCATAAATGGAGGAGAATTAACTTATAAGATTTATTCACTGCGGAAAATCATGGCATCAAAGATAAGCCATCTCCTTCGAGGACTCCTCAATGTATGGAGTGTAGAAAGGAAAACATATCAGCCTAAGAAGCTAGCTAAGAACCATGCTAAATGAAGCTAAGATTCCGTATGCAAATTATGGAGAGATGCAATCTACTATCACCCACACATACTCAATAGAGTTCATTTGAGACCCAACCATGACAAAACCCCCTATGAACTAAGTGGTTTGGAAGGCCAACATTTGTAAAACACTTTAGAACTTTGGAAGTAAATGTTTACAAAGAATGATGAAGATAACCTAGGAAAGCTTGATCAAAGATCTGATGACGAAATATCCTTAGGATATTCATCTAATAAGAAAGCATACAAATGTTATAATATTATACTACTAAATATAGTGGAAAGTACAATGTAAAGATAAAGAGGATCTAAAAGAGCATATCCCAAGGCATTGATAAAAAAATTGAACAAGAATATTATGATGTGAAATCAGAACAGGAAGATGATGATATAGAATCTCAACAAGAAGATTATAATAATGGAACATGGGAAAATGAACCACATCGACAGAAAGATAATGAAGAACCAATTCCCTGCCAAGAGCTCCATCAAAAGAGTTCAAAAGAATCATCCTAAAAGCTAGATTATTGGAGATAAAATTGTGGGAGTGGAAGTAAGAAGGTTCTTTGAACTCCGAAAAGCCAATGTTATTCTAATAGAATGCAAGTCACTAAAGAAGTTGTCAAAAATAAAGATTGGATAAAATCAATGAATGAAGTACTAGGACAAAATAGAGAAGAATCGCACTTGGGAACTAGTTCCAAGACCCAAGGACAAGAATGTTATAGGAACCAAGTGGATCTTCAAGAAAAAAACTAAGCTGAAAATGGAGAAATTATAAATAAATAAAAAGCCATTAGTGTGCAAAGGATATTCCCAAGTGGAAGGTATTGATTTGAAGAGACTTTTTCTCGAGTAGAAAGACTTGAGTCCATCATAATGTTCTCGGCATTTGCATGCTTCACAAATTTAAAAATCTATCAGATGGATGTCAAGTCAACATTCATTAATGGAACACTAGAATAAGAACTCTATGTTGAGAAACCAGGATTCATGTCATCAGAAAATCGTGACTATGTGTGCAAGATGAAAAAGGGCATGTATGGTCTTAAACAAACCCCATACGGTACTCTATAGTCTTGATCAAGACCTAAAAACAAGGATATAAGAGAGGGACTATTGACAACAACTTATACATCAAACTTGAGGATACACACATCATTGTTGTGGTTGTATAGATGTAGATGACATCATATTTGGGAGTAATCTCACTACACTAATAAAAAAAATTGCAACCAAAATGAAAGAATAATTTAAAATGTCTATGTTGGGAGAACTAACATTTTTCTTAGGTTTACAAGTAAAACAAACAAAAAATGGAATATCTGCTTCAAACCAAATATACTGCTGTTCTGTAAAGAAAATTTCTAAATGGAAGATAAAACCCATGAGTACTCCCTTGGTCACTGGATGTAAATCACCTAAGTCTAGAAGATGACTCACCAAAAGTGGACCAAATGATGTATAGATCAATGGTTAGAATTTTTCTCTATCCAACAACAACAAGACCTGACATAATGCAAGATGTAGGACTCCTGTGGGGAGATTTCAATCACATAAATAAACTCACTTAAAAGTAGTAAAAGAATATTTAGATACCTTGAAGGCAATCCCCCTCGGCTTGATTATGGTATCCAAAATATAACAACTTCAATCTAACTGCATATACCAATGCATATTGGGACTTTGAATAGATGATAGGAAAAGCACCAGTTGGAGGAGCATTTTTCTTAGGAACAATTCTGGTAAAATGGTTAAGAAAGAAACAAACATCTACATTACTCTCCTCACAACATAATCATAATACATTGTTGTTGCATGTCATCAAGCAGACAAAAGTTCTTTGGATGAAGCAAACCTTAGAAGACCCACAAATAAGATATAATAATCCCATTACTATTAATTGTGATAACACTAGTGCCATGTTATCTCTAAAAATCCATTCATGCATTCTAAAACTAGACACTTCCCAATTAAATACCATTTCCTAAGAGAACATGTTACCCAAAAAATAGTTAAAATAGTGTATATAGACACCAAAGAACATATTGCAAACATATTCACAAACCTTGCTCAAGAGTATTTTTGAAAATCTTTGACAAAAATTAGGAGTAATTCAAAAACCCATTAAAAACCATAAAAATCAGCATTAGAAGGGGCACATGGCTATCAAGGGGAGCATTTCCAATGGGAGCGAAGAAAGATCCCCCTACATGTCGCCAAAGGGGGGGAAATTGATAAGGGAAGAAATTTCAAAAAAAAGGCTACATCAATTCCAAAGGGGGAGAATGTTGACATGGTGTTATGGTGTTCGAATTGATGTCAAAGGAGGTCCTTCAAAATGATCGATGTTGATTATGGCATTGATGCCAATAAGATCAATATGGTATTATCATTATATGTATTTGAGCTCCTAAAAGATCAAGAGAAATAAAGAGGAAGTTAAACAGAAGTAGATCATAATCAATGTTGATCATGATAGGACCAAGAATGATCCTATGACTCTAAATATTAGGAGAAATAACGATGAAATCCATGTACATAAGTGAGTAAAGAATGTACAACACTATTAAAATATCATAAGATATTATGCACAAGAGGCTCAAAAGAAATGATGCACATGAGCCTCCATTATCATTTTGGGATAGTCTAGGACTGTCAGATTGAGGGGAATTCATAGGTTGTGAAGAATTAGATCTCAACCGACAAATCTAAAGCAAGAGTTTCGGGAGGTTTTCCAGCCATTAAGATCAAGGAATGACATGAGTCCTTGATACCGAGGGGGTAATCAGCATCGCGCCAATTTAAAACCTTTTTTCAAATTATAATTTAAAACCATTCAACTATATCTACTACAATGAACAATAGTAGTATAATATTTGCCACCAATACAATCTCAATACACCATGCACAATATATGAGAAATAATCAATAGTTATTGTTCAAGGGAAGTAATGACTTCCAAAGGTAGCTACAGCTTCCAAATGTAAAGGGAGGGATAAACATCCAAGAGGAAGATACAATCCTCCAATATCAAGAGAGAGTTGAACTCTCCATCCTTACCCCTTCCTTCCACCCAAGAATATATGAGAGATAATAAAACTTACATTAAATCATCACTATCAACCAATCATCACATAGAACCTGATAATGCTTCCTAAGACTTCTTCAATTTTTGCAATTCTTCAATTCTTGGAGTACTATGATCCTATAGATAATATTACTCAATGTATTCTCTGAAACTCCTCCAATTTTCACTCCTTAAATCCTCCCCAAAAAGAGGTTATAGAAAGAATGGTAGACTTTATTCGATTCTGGTCTATTCAGGAGAGTGAACTTGCATAGAATTCCCCGCACTCAATAATTAAAATCCAATTCTAAAACTTGCACACAAGAAACCAAAGTACGTACTATTTCCAATGAAATTTTTCCCACTTCATTTGGATTCTCGATGAAGAAGTTATGACTTTTTTACCTGGAACACTTGTTTATTGACTAGCTTTAGGACTGGTCACAAGCCCTATCTTCCACAGAGTGTATATCCATAATTATAGTGAATAAAGAGCTTAAATTTTTACCAAAGGTACCTTGGTATGTCTTCTCAATACCATAGCAATTTCACCATCTGAATCATTCTAGAAAAAACGTTATAGAAAAAATTGTAAGATGACCTGAAAATAACATACCTTAGAACACATCACC
>SNQJ01S0253028.1:0-12710 GCA_010110895.2 Picea sitchensis | reverse complement strand
GAAGGAAGTTGGACAGGTTGAAAGGTTTCAAGCATCACCAAAGGAATCACATGTTATGGTAGTAAAGATAATATCCAGATACCTCAAAGGTATATAAGAGTTTGGATTATGGTATCCAAAAGGGAAGGATATATGTCTTTTCATATACATATATGTATATTGGGTATGTTGCATTGATGATAGAAGAATTACAAGTGGAACATATTTCTACCAGGGCGAGTGTCTGGTATCTTGGTTAAGAAATAAATAGTCATCAGTATCCTTGTCTACAACAGAATCATAATACATTGCAACAATGGATTGGTATACTTAGGTTATTTGGATGAAGTAGACCTTATAGGATATACAAGTAAAGTGTGATGATCCCATTTCAATACTTTGTGAGGCATGGAGACAGAGGGAGAGAAGCATGCATACAGGGGCAGTGATGGTAATAGGGGGAGCATGAGCATAAGTATTATCATGCCTAAGTGATTCCATCAATGTCTAGTTGTCATTGATTTCAACCCTTGAAGAAGACCTGATGGTGTAGTTTGGTACCCAAAGTTGAATGACGACTATAGACATAAAGGACATAATAAATTCAGGCAAGACCCCCATATATGTATAGTACTCATTGTTCCATTCCTGATGATATGTGGAACTCTGCGTAGTTCCTCGTGGTTAGGGAGATATGACTATGAGAATTTGTAATCCCTGAAGAAGTGGCTAAAAATCCCCTAGTTGGTTACAAGTCCTTAATGAAAGGGTAAATTTGTTGTAACAAGAAAACCATAGAATCCATAAATTAAGGAGAGGATTTGACTAACATAATTATAAATACACCTTAAGGAGTCATTCACAAGAGCATACACACTCTCATTCATTTCTTATCTTTCTTGTGATCTAGTGATATTTTTGCTAAGGTTGTAGTGTCATTTTATGAGGTAGCAAAGGAAGGTCGAAGGAGAAAGTTCTGGAGTTGCCACAAACCCTAGTTTCTGAGGTATACATAGGTTGTGGGTCAGAAAGGGAGCGTATGTACGTGGGATATAGTGGAGAAAAGTGCATATATATGTGGGGAGTAGAAGAGAGAGTCATGTATCTGTAAAAATGATCATGAATGATTGAGTAGATGTTGGTACTAGGTCCCTGAATTATAAAGGAAGTCTACATATCAACATCTTAGAGTTTCAGGTCAGTTACATAGGTATTGGTATGGTTGTATATTTGTTTTGATGGTTAATTATTGTCATGATATGGTGTATCTTTTAGGCATACTTGGTATGGTTTCTTTAGTATTTGGATATGGTGTATCTTGGTTTCTTGGTTGAGCAAGGAGCACTCTTATATATGTTTTAACATATGACATGATTCTTATAGTTCATATATTTGAGTTGATTGTACATGGTTGAGGCATATTCATGTTGTATGGTGGTATGTGCATGAGAGACATACATTTTTTCTTTGAGATACTACATTCATGATATGGTACAAATTTTCATATGGTTGATAGTATGGTATATGGTATAGGTTACACATGGTTGATGATCTAGTTCATGATTCACTATTCCTTATTGATGTATGATTGATGCATGAGATAGTATGCATGTTTGTATACAATTATTGCATGGTATGGTACATGTGTTAGTTTATTGACAAGAAGATACAAGTTGGTGAGACAGTGACAGTGATAGAGACAAAGTGACAGTGATAGAGAAAAATTGACTTAAAAAGAGTGACAGTAACAAAGACAGAGTGACCGAGATAGTGGCAGTGATAGAGACATAGCTTGTGATAGTGATAGTTGGTCTACATTTATATTTTAGTGTGGTTATACGTGGCAAGGATAGGTGGTTTTAGACAACTTTCGATTGGATCTGGAGAACTTAGGGGGTTGTATCCTCCTTATAGTTGGAGCCAGAGAATTCAGGGAGTTGTAGCTTCCTTCATGTTGGATCTTGAGAATAGGGGGTTGGAGCCTCCTTCTATTTGTAGCTAAAGAATCAGGAAGTTCGTGCTTCCAATGAATGTATTTTTTTTATACATAAGAAAATCATTCTGTGGTTTTCTTTGATTTGGGTTTCCACGTAAATTTTGGTGTACTATGTATCTATTGTGATGTGATGTTGTTTATGATTATATTGTTGATGACATATTGATGCTAATGATAAACTACCAAATATTGTTGGAGAATATACTATGGTTAAAAGTAATAAATTGCTCATTATTGATTCACCCCCCACTTAGTAATCCAACATCGGCAAGTCCACATTTCTCCAAAACACTTAACCATATTTTCAATCCCAATGTGGAAATCCTCACCATTCCTCATGTTCTCATTCACAAGTTGATAGGTCTGCAGGTTTGCAAGTGCACATTTTTGTGTCATACATTTTACACTTCCCATTTCTCATTTTGTACCTTCATACTTAACACTTCCCATTTTCCATGATATACTTCACCACTTCCCATCACATTTATCTCCCCCTCCATGTCAACCTCCACTTGTACAAGCATAATGCCATTATTAATTTCATGACACATCAATTAAAGATCGCAATTAATACAAATATCATGTAAGTAGACAATATTAAAAGAAATATTTATGATCAATTGAGTTCTCAAGACAATATGTGCTGAAATTAAATAAAATCAAATATTCCAAATTGTAAGTATCGACGGTAGTGCCACCTTTTTGTCAAAAGAGGAAAAGGATGTCAAGTAAGAAAAATTAATTGTATTATGAAGATACACTAAACACACTATAGTATGAGAATCAAGAGTTTCAATGGTCCATGGAATACAATTAATAAAAATCTCTTTCCCCAACCAAGAAGAAAACAAACTTCAGGAATAACATTAGCAGGATGTGTTCCAGAAGTTATATACTTTGAATAAATTATTCAATGGTGTGTAAACAATTGCATCTCTAAACGAATTATAATTCAATTGCAAGGACATCAACCCATTTCTCCAACTCCTTTATCATTATCCAAAATGCTATGACTCCCTGCACCTACCATGCAGTTCAGGGATGAAGAGGATGATGAATTTATGAAGCAACATAAAGGAGGAAATATGTTTCTAAGCAATTACTTGCAGGACTCAACCAGTAACCCCAAAAGTTCCAAGATTGAGGTAACTTCATTAAAAAACCCGTATAGAGAACTTGCATGGTTGTTCACCCACATTATCGATATGAAATCTATAGTGTTCATATAAAGAAATATTGTATATTCCCTACATTATGCTTTGCATAATAAATATATTATTGATTGGGGTTATCTTATCTCAAATGAAATTTCTTTCCAATTGAATAACCTAAAAAAGACTCAAAAGTTGTATATGACTTCTTACCTCATTTTCTCCATCACTTATGGCCATGTGTTTGAATATTTTTCCAAGGGAAAAACATGTTTCTTTTAAATTGGATTCATTTTAAGTGTGGTATTCGGTCATGTACAGAAATAAATATCAATACAATTTCTTCTCAAATCATAACAACCTTATTTTAGAATTCAAAAAATTAAATTTTGGTAATAGTACTTCAAGCCTATCCCTGGAAGAAACTACTTTTCTCTTTGGAAAATGAGCTTACGAAATGTCTAAAGAATTTAATGTGATTAGATTGTTTGGTAGTGAGGAGAGGCCTTTCATTTTTCCATTCTATGTATCATATAAACTCTTTGTCGAAGAAATGTTCAGACAATATAATACTTGGGCCCACTTCTTCCATGATAAGAGGAAAAAGAAATGCATACCTCTAAAATGGAAAATTGGGAAATTTACTATTAAGAATATAACCCACCTTAATGAATTGGAAGGACACCATGAAAAATTGGTCTTCAAGGAAGATGAATTTGTTGAGGGTTTTGACCCAAACAATAAATTTTCTATGCATATGGAATTAGTCGGATACTCTTCCCATTTCACCAAAATTGAATGGGAAAAACATCAGTTTTAGGGTCATATGACGATGGATATAAAGGCCCACCAAGGAAAAATCTTGAAAAATCACATATTACATATACTCCTTTAAAAATAAAAAGGAATACATCATCATATGGGTTAAGGATACATGGATTCTAGAAGAGTCCCCATGAAATGGATATGGATGAGCTCATTGAAGAACCTAGATGGTCCACACAAAGATTATTGGAAATGACAGAAATCACTAATGTTATGATTACTCAAGATCCCAAAATATTTGAAGAATAATCAGTCACTTTGCACCACGCAAGCTAAAATCATGAGGCTAAGAAATTGTTACTAGAAAAGGTAAATATTAGGAATAACAGCTCATCAGAAAGATGGAAATATTCAATTTATTTTTATTGAGTAGAACCATAAAAAATTGCATACTTCCATGGAGCTATTGGTGAGGCCTTGAAGTAATCAATTGATAACATGGAAAAGGAAAATTTTGAATTGAAGAGAGGGACAAAAGAGTTAGAAGTTTCTTTGATACCAACACCATTGTTTCCTGAACCTATGAGTTCAATCCAAGATACACTTGTGTTAGAGGATACCTCGTAAAGAAACACAAAGTACAAAGACTCATCAAGCTTATTGCAAGCTATAAGAAAATATGTTGGTGATTTCATACAAAAGAGAGTTGATATAATCCAATAAATTTGGGAGCCTACCCAAAGTATTGCTATATTTTTGTCTAGAATAAATAATTTCAAAGAATTTTTGCAATAGGATTTGGAAAATGATGAAGTATTTTTCAAGGAAGTCATAAATACATTTTCAGCGAAAGTCTCAAGTTTAAATGAAGCCTGAAGGAAAGAAAAAAAAATCCCTTTGCCTTACCGTATGAAACAGATCAATGCATGTTGGCTAAGGAGAATCAAGGAATTAAAAGAAATGATAAATGAAATCGTTGTCCTAAGGAATAATTAAATGGTCCCAATTTATTGATGGATACCATGATCTTATCAAAAGAATATTTAATGGGACAACTTGATGCATTAAAGTTGCTTGGGAAAATGAAATTACCAAAACTATAGAATTTTTTGAAGATAAAGTTGAAAAATGGCTAGTTCTATATAGCAATAGGAATGATGAAGTGGATGATATGTTGCATCAATCGAAGATGGATTTGAAGGAATATGAAAAGTCGTTGTTTGAAATTAAAATTAAGAATGAAATTACCATAGCACCTTTAAGGGAATACATTGAGGAGTGGTTAAAAAAATCATTAATCATAATTATTGAACCAGAGAATCAAGAAGTAGTTACAATGATTGTGCCACCTAAACCACAACAGACACCTATAAAGGAATCATCTGCAAGCAAGTGAATGTTATGGGTACTTTCACATACTTTTTCTTTAAATACATTGATTTTGTATTTAAAGACATTATTTTTTAGACTCCAGGAGAAATACTTGGGATACTACATTATTTTATTCTCAAAGACTTTGATTTGAAGCTTGAGTTTCGAAATGTTTTATCCATCATAATATTTTTGGTGTTTAATGAAATAATTATTTAAAGTTCTTGTATCTATGCGGTTCATATTTCTTGTCTCTTTATTGTGGATATCTTTTATTGTCTTGATAAATGTTGTGATCGAAATTTCAACCTTTTAGTTATCATACTTGTTTGCTTTATCCATTTTGTAAAATATTGTATATTTTTGTTTTGTTTTTGAAAGGTATGTGGCCAAAATTTAATATATTGTTTTCATTAAAGAATATTAGTTTTTACATAATTTGGTTCTTTTCATATTTTGTTATAGTTTTATAAGAAAAAGAGGAGTACCACCTCTCTAAAAATGCAGGGGGATTCATATCCTTAAGACTGTAAAATGTTATTTTTTATAAACATTTTTGGAAACAATACCAAGGAGAGAAAAATGATGATTTCACAAACCAGAATCTAATGACTCAACCTAATATGAATCAACCAAATTTTCAAATTGGTCTTAGAAATCAACAGAGTGTATTGCACCAGTTATACAATTTAACAATAAGAATATCAAGAACCAGAGAAGAGTTAGAAATATTGTGGGAGAATCATTCTCGTGAAGAAGAAAGATAAATTGCAAGAAGATAGAGGCAAAGAGTTGAAAACTAATAAAATACTGGAAACATATAAAGGGAATATAACAAGAAGTAAGAGTAAACAACTTCAAATTTTTGAAGTTCAACAAAGTTATAATACTAAGAAAAAAGAAAGTCAATAAATGGGTGATAGAGAGGAAAGAAATGATGTTCCTGAGATTAATAGAGAAGAAAGAAATGATAGACATAGAATCCAATGAAGAATGGTTAGAAATAACCCATTAAATATTCATTGAGAAAAACATCAACTACCTACTCTTCCACAAGGATTCCTACCAATATTTTCAGGAGACATTGTGATGGACCCAAAGAGACATATGAACAAATTTTTGGCTATGTGTGAAATAGATTTAATAAACCATGATGATGTATTGGAAAGAGTTTTTTTGCAAACATTGATAGGCCCATCCTATGAATGGTACATGTCTCTTCCTTTTTGGTCAATTTCATCATTTGATGATTTCGAAACTATGTTTATGACCATGTATGCATCTCTAATTTCATATAATTCATTGCTCACACGGTTTACCCAAATTCATTTGAGAAAAGGAGAGAGAATCATAGATTTCAGTTTGCGATTTTTAAAAATCCTAAATCAAATTCCAGAAGGACAAAGACCAAATGATCCAGTTATACTCGAACATTCTAAGAATTCCATGCTAGCCAATGTGGAATATGCTATAAGAGATGCGCAAATGGAAGATTTAGATGGTGTTATAACCAAAGCAATAGAAATGGAAGAAATTGTAATAGAAACAAATGTTGATTCAAATATTATTTTTGAAAAAATTCAAAATCACATGGATAACCTTACTATGGAAAATCAACGAACATCAGCTTCAAGAAATGTTGAAAAATGAGGATTTGGGGGAGGATTTTTCCAAGGTATTGTCCCAAATGTGAGAAATGATATAGATACTACCCAAGAAACAAAGAAAATATTGGAAATAGCTCAAATTAATAGGACTATTAGACAAATGAAAAATGATCTAACCAGATTAAGAAGAGCTAAAAACTTTGTTACAGTTGATAAAAATCCAAGAGTTCCTGCTCAAGAACAAAGGGTAATAAATGATGGAAAAAATGAATAACAAATACCAAGAGCACCCAATGTGCCAAATCCAAATGCTCTTGTCTTAGAATAAATTATTGAGGAATAAATTTTTTAAGATTTTAAACAGGAACTAAACATCATCCAAGACAAAAATTTAGAATCAATGCATATTGATGAAGGAGAATAATCTTTCTACATATTTAATGAGAAAGAAGAATATGAAATTTTACAGGAAAATGTTGTCCAGACAAGAACACAAGTTAACAAGTTTAAAACAAAAGAGGCTCCAGAAAAAGAAAAGACTAGAGAAAATCAAGTAGAGATGACAAAGAAACAAGTTGTTGTTAACCATGCTAAGACTCCACAAGAAATTACCTATAATGTGATTGATGATTTATCCAAACTCAGAATTACTTTACCTTTTATGGAGGTAGTCAAAGTACCACAACAAAGAGAAAATGTGTTAATAATACTTGATAATTCAAATACATGAATGGAAGTTGCAGTTATAAATTCTAATCAACAACAAATTTATTCAACATTTAAACCAAAAGGGAAAGTTCCACATTTTGATATAACCATAGAGAATTATGATGTTGTGTTACACAATTGTTTGATCGATAGTGGTGCTACCAATAACACCATTCCTTTATCAGTCATGCAAGCACTTGGGATGGAATGTATGAGGCACTATGAGATTGGTCAAATCATCTATTATATTGACTCAAGAAAAGTCCCATCCTATGGGGAAATAAAATATGTTTATGCTTAGATAACTACAACTCCTCATATAACAACAATATTCACTATTATAGTGGTATATCTTCCTCCAGTGTATGGAGTTGTTCTTGGAAGAGATTAGTGCTCGATTATTGGAGGTTACATAATGAATGATGAAATTTGTATGATGTTTCCTCACAAAAATGGAACAATGGTAAGAGTTCCCTAAGAAATTAGGAAATTCGTTTCTTTCAAAAAAAAGGAGAATGAGTTGATGAGGAATTATATTGATGCTAGAATGGTAAATTATGATGTGTTTGATTCAAATAAACTCAACATTCCAAAACAAGAAAAGGAAAATTATTTTCAAGGATAATGGAGGATTTCCTTTGATGGTGCATGTTTTAAATCCAGAAATGGAGCAGGACTAATTTTTAAGATTCCTAAAAATGACATCACCCACATGCAATCAAACTTGAATTTGCATGCACAAATAACAAGGAAAATATGAAGCATTGATTCAAGAATGATTATCTCCATTCAAATGAAATTTGAAAACTTAGTGATTACTGGTGATTCAGAACTAATCATTAATCACATCAGAAAGAAATATAAAGTCAAAAAGTAAAAGTTAAAATGTTATGCAAAAAGAGTGTTAGAGCTTATGTTTTCTTTTAACTCCTTTAATATGTCTTTCATCCCCAGAGAAAAGAATAAAAAGAATAATTCATTATCAGTATCAACATCCATTTTTAACAAATAGGATTGTCAAGGACAAGGTACCTGTCATGTGTAGACTATTTTTCGACCGTCAATCCCAAAAGATCAAGAATATTTACAAGTTTTTGAAAACAATGAAAATGTTATAAATTTCCTTACATATGAGGACCCCATAAATGCATTTGACATAATTTACAAGGAGAGGACCATAAAGAGAATCATAAACTTTCCCCAAAAAATTATATCAATTTGGAATCCCTCTTTACAAGAGATGACCAAATCAAAATTTTAGAACCACTGGAAAATCCTTCTGTAATAAAGGTCCAAGAAACACAGAAGATAAACATCGGTGCCCTTGAATCACAAAAGTATATAAATTTGGGTACAAGTTGCACCATAGAATAAGTTGATCAATATACACAACTTTTAAAAAAAAATCAAGATGAATTTGCATGGAGTTATGATAATTTGAAAGAATATGACAAATCAATATTCCAACATATTATACCTATGAAAGAATTAGGAGCCAAATTGTTCAATCAAAAACTGAGAATAATAAATCCCCAGATAAAACCCCTGGTAAAGATAGAAATTGAGAAATTAAAGAAATATGGAAACATTTCTCCTATTAGACATTCAGATTGGCTTTCAAATCCAATGGTGGTAAGGAAGAAGACTGGTGAAATCCTCCTTTGTGTTGATTTTAGTGATATTAATCGAGTTAGCATAAAGGACAATTACCCCTTGCCAAATATGGAAATGATCCTTCAACAAGTGACACGATTTTCATTAATGTCTATGCTAGATGGTTTTCATATTACAACCATGTCTTGGTAGCAGAAGAAGATAGACCAAAAACAACATTTGTGACACCATGGTGAACTTATTCTTATGTCAGTATTCCATTCATATTTAAAAAATTAGGTGCCACATTCTAGAGAACGATGGACCACTCTTTCAAAGATTTCGTCGGAAAGTTCATGGCTGACTAACAAGATGATTTAACATTTTATTCAATATCAATAGCAATACATATTGAAAATCTCAAAAATATTTTTGAAATGTGTATAACGTATGGTGTATCATTAAATCCAAAAAAATGTTTGTTTTCTATAATGGAAGGGAAGTTGCTAGGACATGTTGTAAGTAAATAAGGAGTGTATATTGACCCATAAAGAATCAAATCCATAAATGACCTTAATCCTCCCAAATCAACAATGGGAGTACAATACTTCTTCGGGAACATAAATTGTGTTCAAATATTTTTCCCTAATTATTCTACCATTGTTAAACCCATAAACAAGTTACTAAATAAAGACCAAAAGTTTGAATGGACATCAGAAATTAAGAAACCTTTCACATAAGTTAAACAAAATATTACTACTGCCCATGTTCTTGTTAGCCCATATTTTGATAAAGAGTTTATATTGTATTTTTTTTCCTTAGATAAAGCCATTACTTCTATACTTACTCATAAAAATCAGAAGTAAGAAGAATTCCCAATTGTTTTCTTGAGAAAAACACTTCCTTATTATGAGACGAATTATTCAATCATTGAAAAACAAACATTGTCACTAGTTAAAGTGATTGCTCATTTCAGGACATATATTTTTTCAACTCATGTTATTTATTGCGTTCCTCATTCACTAGTCAAAATTATTTTGAATAAAAAACTCAGAGAAGGAAACAAACCGGTTGACCAAACTTCAAGAATATGACTCAGAAATTAAACCTTTAAAAGTTTTCAAAGGACAAGGTTTGTGTAAATTCATGATAGGGATTGAAGCTTTAAGAATTCCTCCTCCCAATGGGTTTGGTTTTATAATCCAAAGACAAAGCTTGGAAAATTATGAATGGTATAAAGACATAATATTTTATATAAAAGTTGGTATGTTTCCTCCCGAAATATCCTGAAAAGAAAGAAGAACTTTGAAAATGAAAACAAATCATTATGTTCTAGTATCTGAAGTATTATTTAGATGAATATTTTATGATGTATTGCTAATATGTATGGATAATGAAAAATCTAAAGAAGTGATTCAAGAATTCCACAATGAGGTGTGTGGAGGACATTTCTCACTAGTTGTGATAGCACAAAAAATCATTCAAGCTGGTTTTTATTAGCCAACTATGTTTAAGGATACTTATGAATTTTTTCGTAAATGCATCCCATGTCAGACGTTCTCGGGAAAAATGAAAAGAGATGCAATGTCATTACATACTTCCATGGTGGAGAAACCATTTTCTCAATGGGGTTTAGATGTGATTGGTCCAATAAATCCAACAAAGGTCATTCACATATCATCATAACAACTGACTATTTCACAAAATGGAAAGAATATGTAGCTATATGAAATGCATATTTAGAAAAATTAATCCATTTCTTGAAAGAAATATTCTATCCAAATTTAGGGTCCTGGAAAAATTTATAATAAACAATGGATCAATTTTTATTGGATCAAAATTTACAAAATTCTGTGGTGAATATGGAATAATCATGGGACAACCATCCAACTATTACCCTCAGGGAAACGGATTAGCAAATTCAATGAACATGAAATTGATCCAAATCATCAAGAAAACTATTGAAGCTAATCACAATAATTGGCATAACAAATTAATAGATGCACTCTTGACAAGTCGCCTGGCACCAAAGGATAGTAGATGGCATTCTCCATATACTCTGGTATATGGAAGGGAAGCAAGATTACTTTTTCACATTGAATTGAATTATTTGACACCAATTTTAGATGGTGAAGAGAAAGGAGGACAATCATCGATACATAGAATATTTAATGAGCTCCTGCAACTTGAAGAACAAAGATAACAAGAAATATTGGAAATAAATAAGAGGCAAGAAGCGGTAAAGAAATATTTTGATAAAAGTACAACTTCAAAATATTTTCAAAAGGATCAATTGGTTTTGTTGTGGAACAAAGAAGAAGAAGAACCCTCATTCCATACAAAATTTGAAGCTCTTTGTATTGGTCCATAACTCCATTGGTCCTATGGAATTATGGAGGATACGGAGGTCCATAATTCCATAGGTCTTGTTTTATACTTAGTCATTTTTTGACAATGCAGATGTGGAGTTGCATATAATTCGTCAAAATTTCTTTATTTCTTGGGTTTGTAGCTCTGTAACCCTACATTCACCAAAACTCACTTCTCCTCTTTTGTTCTTTGAATTGTACCTTTTCACTTTTTCGACATTTAGTAAATTTTCACCAAAGCGGATGCGAAATTACATGTTTCCCATTAATATTTTACTTAAGTTCCTAGTTCTACAAGTTTTCATTTCTCCAAAACACTTAATGATATTTTCAATCCCAATGTAGACCTCCTCACCATTACTCATATTCACATTCACAAGTTCACAAGTCCACAGTTCTGCAAGTCCGCATTTCCGTGTCATACATTTTACACTTCCCATTTCTCATTTTGCACGTTCATACTTAACACTTTCCATTATCCATGATATCACATCACACTTCCCATCACATTTATTTCCCTCTCCATATCAGCTACCACTTGTACAAGCATAAAACTGTTACTAATTTCACAACACATCAATTAAATCTCCTAATTAATCCAAATCTCATGTAAGTTGGCAATATTAATAGAAAGATTTATGATTGATTGAGTTCTCAAGACAAAACTTGGTGAAATTAAATAAAATCCAATATACCAAGCTATAAGTATCGACAATAGCACCACCTTTATATCAAAAGAGGAAAAGGATGCCAAGTAAGAAAACAGAATTGTATTTCATAGATACATTGAACACAATTGAGTGTGGGAATCAAGAGTTTTAGTGGTCCAGGGAATACAATTACTACAAATCTCTTTCGCTAGACGAGAAGAAAACAAACTTGATTTGGACCTTGGGAATATCATTAGTAGTTTTTGTTCTGGAAGTGATAGACTTTAAAGAAATTGTTCAATGGTGCACAAATAATTTTATCTCTAAATGAAGAATAATTCAATTGCAAGGCCATCATGTAACACCCCTCCTAGCTAAGGACAACCACTCAGTCAACCGGTGAATTTTTTTTTTTGAAGTGTGTGCGCGTGTGTAGAAGAAACAGCCCCCTCGACTCTAGGTCATCACTCGAACCAACAGGACGCAAGTCAGACGAATACAATCAAGATGACCCAACCTAT
>SNQJ01S0253027.1:1070-12710 GCA_010110895.2 Picea sitchensis | reverse complement strand
AGAAATAAAACAAATTCTCACTTGCATTACTCCATGATACCACATTCACATGCCTTCCTAAAAAATGTCCATCACTAAGTTGGATATGCTTAAAATTTGTGCATCTTGGAATTGTTTTAACCACATAAATAGCTCTCTATACAGAAACAAAATCCTACATTGGTTCATAGATGTGGCCCACAACAACATATTATATGTAATATACTATAATCCTTTTGCCAATGGGTGCATCCACAAGGGAGTGGTTCCTCTTACTAACATAATGGTTGATTGGTTGCGGTGTGATTATCTTTGTTGCTTGACCTTCCCCACTCCCTTTGTTTAAAAAAAATAAAAAAATCTCACTAGTCATACTCCAGAATACCCCTTTCACATGTCTTTCATAATGGTGGATTGGTTGTGGTGTGAATATCCTTGTTGTTGGGTCTTCCCCCCTCCCTCTATGCAAAAAATTAAAAACAAATCATTGGAAACACTCCATAGTACCCATTTCACATGTCATCCCAGAAAAATACTCATTACCAAGTCGAAGATGCCTAAAATTTGTGCATCTTGAAATTGTTTCTGCGACATAAATATCTCTCTATACAAAAGATTAATCTCACATTGGTTGAGAGATGTGGCCCATGGCAACGTATAATCTCCAATATACCATTATCCTTATACCAATGGGGGAAACCAAAAGGGAGTGGTTCCTCCTACTAACATAATGGTCGATTGTTGCAATGTGAATATCCTCATTGTTAAACCTTCACCCCTTCTTCTCTACAAAACATCAAAATAATTTCTCACTGGAAGAACTCCACAATACCCATTTGACATATCTTCCAAGAAAAATACCCATTACTAAGTTGGATACACTTGAAATCCACGTTTTGGAATTGTTTATATGATATAAATACCTCTATATAAAAAAAATTAATCCCACATTTGTTGAGAGATGTGGCCCACATCAATATATAATCTCTAATATACCATGATCCTTATGCTAATGGCGGAACACGAGGGAATGGTCCCTTCCACTAACATAATGGTTGATTGGTTGAGGTGTAAATACATGTGTTTCTCGACATTACCCTTTCCCTTTATGAAAAAAATAAAATATATTCTCAATGGTAGTACCCCATAGTACCCCTTTCACATGCCTTCTAATAAAAATGCTCGTTACTAAGTCAGATACATGTCAAATTCAAGTATTGGAATTGTTATAAGACATAAATACCTCTCTATAGAAAAACTTGATCCCACGATGGTTGAGAGATGTGGCCCACAACAACATATAAGCTCCAATATACCATCATCCTTATGGAAAGGGGGAAACCACAAGCAAGTGGTCTCTCCTACTAGCATAATGGTTGATTGGTTGCAGTTTGAATATCCTTGTTTCTTGGCGTTTCCCCCTCCCTCTGTGAAAATTTAAAAAAATAAATCATTGGTAGTACTCCACACCTTGTGCCTACCTCCTACTAACATGTAAGTTAATTGGTTGCAGTGTGAATATCCTTTTTGCTTAACATGTTAAATTTGGCAGCATCGACAGTCATTCTCCAATGAGAGGCCATATGGGTCACCCTGAGGCTAGCCGGGGAGATTTGGAGAATCAACCAGTGTTGTGAGGTATTGACAAAAGCCAAGGGGAACGTACAACCTTTGTGAGTCAAACCAAAATTCAGGACGAACAAGATGCTATGTGAGTCTAATGAAAAAGTCAGGGGGAATGTACAACCTCTGTGAGCATAGAAAGAATAGTGAAAAATTCAGGGAGAACATACAACCTCTATGAGCATAGACAGACTAGTGCAAAATTCAGGGGGAACATACAAGCTATGTGAGCCTAGTCAAACCTTGTGAGCCAAGAGAAAAAGTCAAGACATCTAGCAAAAGTTAGGTTGAATATAAAATTCTTATGAGCTATAAACAGACGATATTCCTAATATTGCAAATGATATAAATGTATCGATCTAGTGTGTTGGCACGTGTAACATTATCCACCATGAAGAGAATTTCGAATTTTCTTGTAAAGAGTCAAGTTCCGATTGAAGTCTTGAGTATAGTTCTATTTTAGAACTAAAATGTAATGTTGAGTTGCAACTGAAGTCTTAATTCTAGTTCTATTTTAGAACTAAAGTGTAATGTTGAGTTGTAATTGAAGTCTTAAGTCTCATTCTATTTTATAACTAAAGTGTAATGTTGAGTTGCAACTGATGTCTTAAGTCTAGTTCTATTTTAGAACTGAAGTGTAATGTTGAGTTGCAACTGAAGTCTTAAGTCTAGTTCTATTTTAGAACTAAAGTTTAATGTTGAGTTGTAACAGAAGTCTTAAGTCTAGTTCTATTTTAGAACTAAAGTGTAATGTTGAGTTGTAACTGAAGTCTTAAGTCTAGTTCTATTTTCGAACTAAAGAATACCAGCCTCAAGTCTAGTTCTATTTTTGAACTAAAGTGTAATGTTGAGTTGTAACCAGCCTCAAGTCTAGTTCTAAGTTCGAACTAAAGTATGAAGTTGAGTTATGATTAACTCATGCAAACAGGTTACTATTTCGAGTCTCTCCTCTTCTCCTCTTCAACCTATATAAGCAGAGCTCGACCCCTCTATTCAACACAGTTTTGATATGCAGGTTAAGGGTGAAGCAATAGAGGAACATATCAGTGATAAAGAGGCAGCATACCAAAGTAGCATATCAGTGTTGTATATCAACAATAGAGGTAGCATATCAAAGGTGTATTTCAACAAGGTCTTGTAGGTATTTGTCAGGTTAGAGTCATCTTGGAAAGATCTTTAAGAGAAGAACATTCATGGTGGATTTTTGTAAGTGATCTTACATTATTAATGCAATAAAGGAATATCATTTGCTAGAGTTTTTCTCCCTGTACAGGGTTTCCCCAAGGTATATGTGTTGTTTATGTGCATGCTTACTCATCTACATAGTTATTTCTATTTGATTATGATTTGTTATTGTTCAAGTGTATTAAGCTGGAATCAAAGTGTTGAAGAAAATAAAAGAATTAATCTGCATAAGAAATCAAGCTCATAATTTAACATGGTATCAGAGCTTAGGGTGTGTTAAACGTGTTGAATTTAAGTAGAAGGTACACATAGATCCAAGCTAGTTTGATTAAGTTTCCAGTGTTAATTCCATGGAATCCTCCATTTCAGTGAGGGTTGAGGATAGGCTTGAAGGAGCTACCAACTTCAATGTGTGGAAGCTCCGGATAACAAATATCTTGCAAGAGCATGATATTGAGTAGTATGTGACCACAGTGGTGGAGGAACCCACGAATAATGCAGGAAGAGCATCCTTCAGGAAGATTCAATAAAAGGCCAAGCGAATCATCTTTGACTAAGTCAAAGACAGTATAATACCGACAATGACTTCGTTAATGACTGCCAAGGACTGTATGGATACCTTGGTGAATCTATATGAGAAACAGGCTCCAAGTCAGAAGAGGAAACTTAAACACAAGATTAAGTATTTGAAGATGGAGAAAGGTGAATTAGTGGCATCTTTATGTTCCAGGATAGCCCAAATCAGAGATCATCTTTTGTTCACATGGGTGATAGTGGATGATGATGATTTAGTGCAGGCCATTTTTACGGTCTTCCTTCTTCATGGAAGACCTTCTTATCTAGTGTACATGGGAGATAGATTCAGCCCACATTTGAGAGGTTATGGCATGATTTCCTCCAGGAGGAGAGTCACACAGCTACCAAGAGTGAGCCAACAAAAGAAGAGCACTCAACTTTAGCATCAAGATTCAAGGGAAAGAAGAAAGGCACTTTCCAAAAAGGCTCTTAGAGGAAGCCAAACACCAAAGGTACATTCAAAGGCAATAATGTTGATACATCTAAGATTAAATGCTTTAGTTGTAATACGCTAGGTCATTTTTCTAAAGATTTTTGGTTTAGAAATAAATATCCAAGGAAAGGAAGACATCATGTCTCAACTACCGAGGATGATGAATCCAAAAGAAATCAAAAAATTCCTTCTAATGAGAAAGAAAATAGAAAATAATATTACTTGGTTTTTGCCTTATCCATCTTAGTTTTCACAGGGCTGGAAACTTGGTTAGTAGACAGTGGTGCATCAAAGCACATGACAGGGTTCAAGGAGATCCTTTCAGATTTTGAGAATAAATCTTTTGCAGAACAGGTTGAGCTTGGGGATGAGAAATGTTACAAGATAGATGGAGTAGGCTATATATCCTTTAGATTGGAATATGGGGCTAGACTTCATATTGATGAAGTATTATATGTTTCAGGGCTCAAGAAGAATCTATTATCGGTCGCAACCCTTGAGGACAAGGGATATTGGGTGATATTCAAGGATAGGAAGGCACTAGTATGGGCTAAAGGTAGCCACTTAAGTACAATAGAACCCATTGGAACTCGCAGTGGAGGATTGTACATCGTATCAAGAAAATTAGTTTAGGAATTGGCTAATGATGTGACTAGATCCAACGAGTTGTGGCACATAAGACTTGGACATCTTCATTACAAAGCTCTTCTAGATCTACAAAAAATTGTATGTGGCATGCCCTCTATTTCTCTTAGTAAAAATGAAAGTTGTAAGGGATGCATGCTAGGTAAAAATATAAAGAAATCATTTTCTAGTAGTGACAACAGAGCTCAGGGCATCTTAGATCTGGTTCATTATGATGTATGTGGTACCATGTCATCTCCCTCACTCAGTGGTTGTTTGTATTATGCCATTTTTATTGATGGTTACTCAAGAAAATGTTGGATATATTTTCTTAAAGATAAAAGTGACACATTTGATAAATTCAAAGAGTATAAATCCCTTATTGAAAAGCAGACAGGGAAACACATCATAATCCTTAGAAAAGACAATGGAGGAGAGTTTGAATCTCTTCAGTTTGAGGATTTCTAAAATTCAGCAGGAATCAAGAGACGGTTGATCGTGCCATATAACCCTCAACAAAATGGAGTTGTTGAGAGGAAAAAAAGGACAATTTGTGAGGTAGTGAAATCAATGATGTTTGACCAGGATCTGCCAAATTCTTTATGGGAAGAAGCTACCTCCACTGTCGTGTATATTTAGAACAGGTTTTCAAATGCTATATTCAAGGACAAGACTCCTGAAGAGGTATTCTTAGGGACCAAACCTAAAGTAGGGCATCTAAGGATATTTGGGTTTCCTGTGTATATTCATGTCCCTAAGGAAAAGAGGACAAAGATGGAACCCTCAGGCAAGAAAGGGGTTTTTTTGGGGTACAGTGAGAACTCCAAGGAACATAGGATTTATTTACCGGGTAAGAGGAAAATAGAGGTAAGTAGAGATGTGACTTTCCATGAGGAAGCCTCATTTAAGAAATCCAAAGAGCTTCAGCAGGAATCAAAAGCAGTTCAACCAGCTTCACCCTCTTCTAAAAATGAAGAGTCAAATGATCATAGGGAGGAACCTCATGAAGGGCCAAGTAATGATCCCCTAGAACCTGCTGAAGTGTTATAAAGAACTCTTGAAGAACCTCTAGCCAAAAGGAAGCCAAGGTGGCTTAAAGAAATAATGTAGGAAGTAGAAAGGATAACTACTCCCAAAGGAACTTTCAGGGAAAGGAAGAGGCCTCATAGGTTTGGAGGCCATGTTGCATTGATGAGAAAAATTAGTGATGCTGAACCTTCTTCTTTTGAAGAAGCAGATAAATTACAAGTATGGAAGGATGACATGCTTGAGGAATACAAGTCTATTGTAAAGAAAAAATGTTTGGGACATTGTGCCGAGGCCAAAAGACAAATTAGTGGTTTCTTCCAAATGGATCTATAAGATCAAACATGCAGCTGACGGAAGTGTGGAAAAGTTCAAAGAAATATTTGTAGCCAAAGGATTCACTTAGAAAGAAGGAATCGAATACGGAGATACTTTTCCCCCTCTAGCCAGGTATACCTCCATTTGAACTGTTATTTCTTTAGCTCCCATTCTTGGTTGGAAGCTACATCAGATGGATGCAAAAACAACATTCTTGAATGGAAATATTGAACATTAGGTCTTTGTGGAACAACCAGATGGTTTTATATTTCATAAAAAAGGAACTCATGTATGCAAGATAAGGAAGGCCTTGTAGGGTCTTAAAAAGGCTCCCAGAGTTTGGTATGACAAGATTGATGTCTTTCTTAAAGGCACGGGATTTCATAAAAGTGATGTTGATGCAAATCTATACTTCAAGGTAAGAGGTAACCAACCTGTTATACTAATCCTGTATGTTGATTATCTATTTCTAATGGGAGATGAAGGGATAATATCCTGGTGTAAGAGGGAGCTAACATCAAAATATGAGATGAAATACTTAGGCTTGATGCATTACTTCCTAGGATTGGAAGAATGAAAAAGACATGGCGAGATATTTCTGGCACAAGGAAAATACACAGTGGATGTACTAAAGAGGTTTGGTATGATGGATTGAAAATGCATGTCTACTCTGATGATTACCAACCTGAGGAAGCTTCATGATTATGATACAGGTTCAGATTTGGTGGATCCCACCATGTATAGGAAGCTGATTGGATCATTGATGTACATGATCCACACTAGGGAAAATATATGTTATGTAGTGATGGAAATGAGTCAGTTCATAACTAAACCGAGACAGAGACACTGGGTGACAGCAAAGAACATATTGAGATACCTCAGAGGGACCATTACTTATGGTCTGAGATATGCATCCAGTGGTGGTTTATTTCTGCATGGGTATGCAGATGTTGACTAGGTAGGAAGACCAGTGGATCAGAAGAGTACTTCCAGATACTGATTCAGTTTAGGGTCCGCTATGATCTCTTGGTCAAGCCAGAAGTAGGGATCCATTACAGAGATCACAATAGAGGCTGAGTACATTGCAACAAATGATTCTAGAAAGGAAGCAATATGGCTCAGAAAATTGGTTTCTGGGTTCTTTGGTGACAAGCTCGAGACGATGGTGGTTCACTGTGATAATCAATGCTTCATAAAATTGATAGAGAACTCGGTATTTCACAACAGGTCAAAACATATTGACATGAGGTACCACTACATCCGAGACTTGGTCCAAAGAAAAACTGTACAGTTACAATACATATCCACGAGTGAGTAGGTAGCTGATATCCTTACCAAGCCTCTAACCTCGAAATAGTTTATGCAACTAAGAGGCAAGCTTGGTGTGGCTGAGAATGACTCCCTTGCTGAGAGGGAGTGTTAAATTTGGTAGCATCGACAATCATTCTCCAATGAGAGGCCATATGAGCCACCCTGAGGCTAGCCAGGGAGATTTGGAGAATCAACCAGTCCTGTGAGGTATTGAAAAAATCCAGGGGGAATGTACAACCTCAGTGAGTCAAACCAAAATTCAGGACGAACCTAATGCAAAAGTCAGGGGCCCGGGAAGGTACAACCTCTCTGAGCATAGACATTCTAGTGAAAAAGTAAGGGGGAACGTACAACCTCTGTGAGCATAGACAGACTAGTGTAAAAGTCAGGGGGAACAACAACCTCTGTGAACCTAGTCAAACCTTGTGAGCCATGAGAAAAAGTCAAGGAATATAGCAAATGTTAGGTTGAATATAAAATTCCTAGTCTCAAGTCTAGTTCTAAGTTCGAACTAAAGTATGAAGTTGAGTTATGATTAACTCATGCAAACATGTTACTATTTCGAGTTTGTCTTCTTCTCCTCTTCAACCTATACAAGAAGAGGTTGACCCCTCTCTTCAACACAGTTTTGATATGCAGGTTAAGGCTGAAGCAATAGAGGCACATATCATTGATAAATAGGCAACATACCAAAGCAACATATCATTGTTATATATCAACAATAGAGGCAACATATCAGAGGTGTATTTCAGCTAGGTCTTTTAGGTCTTTGTCAGGTTAGAGACATCTTGGAAATATTTTTAAGAGAAAACATTCATGGTGGATATATGTAAGTGATATTACATTATTAATGCAATAAAGGAATATCATTTGTTGGGGTTTTTCTCCCTGTACAGGGTTTCCCCAGGGTATATGTGTTGTTTATGTGCATGCTTACTCATCTACATAGTTATTTCTATTCGATTATGATTTGGTATTGATGAACTGTATTAAGCTGGAATCAAAGAGTTGAAGAAAATAAAAGAATTAATCTACATAAGAAATCAAGATTAGAATTTAACATAACATTCCCCCCCTCCCTGTATGCAAAATATTAAAAAAAAACACTCCCTTGCAATATTCCACAATACCCCCTTAACATGAATTCCTAAAAAATGCTCATTACTAAGTTGGATATTCCAAAAATATGTGTATCTTGGATTTGCTTTTACCACATAAATAACTCTCTATACAAAAAATTAATCCCACGTTGGCTAAGATATGTGGCTTACAACAACATAAGCTCCAATATACCATGATCCTTATGCCAATGGGGGGAATCAAAAGGGAGTGGTTCCTCCTACTAACATAATGGTTGTTTGGTTGCAGTGTGAATATTCATTTTTCTTAGTGTTCCACCCTCCTCTTGTGCAAAAAATAAAAAAATTCTCACTGATAGTACTCCATAGTACTCCTTTCATGTTCCTTCCTAGAAAATGACCATTACTAAGTCAAATATCCCTAAAATGTGTTCATCTTGGACTTTGTTCATAAATGTGGCCCACAACAACATACAAACTCCAATATACCATGATCCTTATGCCAATGGAGGCAGTCACAAGGGAGTTCTACCACACCTAAAAGTTGTGCCTCGTCACAAGGCTTTGCTACCACACCTAAAATTTGTGCCTCTTATAATTGTTTTTATGACATAAACACCTCTCTTAGGATCCTGGTATTGAATTTGAAATGTCGATAGAAATGACTCCTATTGTGGATAATCCAGAAGAATTTGTCCAAATAAACACCTCTCTATGCAAAAAATTAATCCCATATTAGTCAAGAGATGTGGCCCACAACAACATATCATGATATTGATATCAATATATCTAATAAAAACTAAAGAAAGAAATATCAATCAATATTTTAAGGAAAAGGATGTAATTTATGTTACCTAATGCTTTACATAATGACTAATAAAACAAGAAATAATCTTTTAAAATGAAAAAGTAAACTCGTAATAGAGTTTACATTACATTGTTTTTCATAATTATTAATAAAACAAATTCCCATCAAAGCCACAAGGAAAAAAAATTAAAAATTCAAATGAAATCTGTTTGAATTCAAAGGAAAGAGGAATTATTTTGAAATGAGATGGAATCTCTCTTTAGTAGAAAAGGAATGGGAATATGTTTTTAAAAGGAATGGAATACTAAAAAAAAGAAAGATTCATTAATGAGTTTTGCAAACCATAGACGAAACCGCAAAGGTATATGGGAAATCAGGATGAAAACGACAACTTTCACTCGAGACAGGAGGCTCTGTTAACCAAAGTGGTTAAACATTTTAAACTTTCTTACTCGGACACAGGACATAACTCAATTCTGGAGAAGGTGAGCACAACACAACATTTTCCCTGTTTTATCGAGGAGTTAGATCGTTTATCCATAGAAGAGTCTTGCACAAAAGAAGAAATTCAGGGAGTTCTTAAGGATTTTTCTAAGGGAAAAAGTCTTGGACCGGACTAGTGGACAGTGGAATTCTTCCTCCACTTCTTTGATATGGTAGGGGACAACCTACTTGAGGCTATGGAGGATTCTAGGAGGGAGGGTACTATGGAAAGGTCCTTAAACTCTATGTTTTTAGCTCTCATTCCGAAGGTGAGAAGCCCATCTATTTTTGGGGACTTCATACCTATTGCACTGTGTAACTTGGCATATAAGATTATTGGTAAATTCATAGAAAACATGCTTAAATCAATCCTTTCTAGGGCACTCTCTGGGGAACGAATGGGTTTCCTAAAAGGTAGACCTATATTGGATGTTGTTGGTACTGCTCAGGAATAACTCCACAGTATAAAATTGAAAAATATGAAGGCTCTCATTCTTAAACTTGACCTGAAGAAGGCTTACGATTGTGTTAATAGGAATTTTCTTAGATTTCTCCTTCTCCATACTAGATTTGGCCTTGTTCTTACAAATTGGATTATGTGATGTCTTGCTTCTACTACTTACTTTTTATTGATCAATAGTGATCCTACCCCTATTTTCCAGAGTGGGTGTGGCCTCAGAAAAGGGTGCCCCTTATCTCCACTACTATTTTTTTTTATTTATGGAAGGCCTTTGTCTTCTACTAAAAAAGTTTCAGACAGATGGGAACATTACATGTATTAAGATTTCGCACTCCTTGAAGATTCTCAATATCTTCTTTGTGAATGATGTTCTCATTATGACCAAAGCTAGTTTAAGTGAATCGAAGGCCATTGATTCATTACTGTCTACCTTTTTTCGAGCCTCTGGACTCCTTATAAATCCTCTTAATTCTACCTTCCACTTGTATAGCTTATTAGAGGAAGATTTATGATCATTGATTTCTCTCTTTCCTTTTAATTTTGTGGATCTCTCAGAAGGTTTTAGGTACCTGGGATTTTTTCTTAAACCTACAAATTATAGAGTTGAATATTGGTGTTGGCTCCTCCATAAGTACAAGAAGAAGATTGGGCTCTAGTGCCACTGTTGGCTCTTCTTGGGAGGAACGTATATTTTGGTCAAGTCTAGGTTATAAATTATGCCAATCTATCGATTGACGGTAGTTATTATTCCGACCTCGGTGCTTACTAGGATCAGACAGTTGATGTTCAAATTATTGTGGTTAGGGAGTGGGGAAAAGGATCAGATCCATCTCTGTAACTAGGATTTTATTGTTAAACCAAATCCACAAGGTGGTTGGGGGATTAAGAATTTATCCTTGTTCAGCAGAGCTCTAACAACGAATACCTTATGGCACTGCTTGATGAATAATGACCTTTGGAACAGAGTGTTATTGGATAAGTATGTCCCTTCTACCAATTTTGTGTCCTGGTTGAGATCCACATCGAAGTTGTCACACAATGTTTCGATCTTTTGGTATAGACTGGTCAAGTCAGTGGAGGTAATTACCTAGTGGTTTCCCTGGAATCCTGGGTCGGTACATTCAATTCGCATTAGTGAGGATATGATCCTATGCCTTAATACTGGCTCCTGGTTATCTCCCTCCCTGATTATTTCTCTAAAGAGGGAAGGTATACATTATTTATATCAGGCTAGAGGTATTGACAGGACATGGATCGTATTGTCACAATGAAAAACAAGTGAAGTGTCAGGGTTCTTAGGTACTGAGGATGTGGAATGGGATCATTTTTGTAGAGATATGTTGGCCTCAAGAATCGAACTGAATTATAGACTTGATAATCTTATTTGGACTGTGATTGACTGATCAGTATTCATTTCTGCAAAAAAAGCATATTTGTCCTTAGCTACTAAGAAATGGTTATACAACAACAGATGGTGGCATAGAAGACTATGGACTTGGGATCTGGGGAAAAAGGTAAGACTTTTTATGTGTCTCTTGATGGAAGATAGGATCCTAACCGGGAACAACCTACAATGTAGGGGTTGGTTTGGGCCAAGCATTTGTGGCCTTTGCTCATAGGAGGCAGATTCGACATTACACATCATGATCCCTTGTAGATTCACTCAGCAGGATTGGATACATGTGACTTTTTCTCTTAACTTAAAATTTAGTTGGAGGGGAGACACTCTTCAGGA
>SNQJ01S0253024.1:0-12710 GCA_010110895.2 Picea sitchensis | reverse complement strand
ACCTCCTTATACGTCATATGAATTCACAATTACCAGATGATTCCAAATGAAAAGGTCTCCTTGGTATATATAGGAGACTAGGAGGTAAAATTACAACTAATGGACCCAAGACGACATAAATAAAATAACAATACTAATGTAATATGCCCCAATTAAGGGGTAATGTGCCACGAATTAGGGCTTAATATTTTATAAAAAACAAATTGTGGTCAAACCATATACTATTGCTATACAAAATTATGTGGTAATTTGGCTATGACTAGGTTCTGAAAAGCGGGTCTCGTAGAAACAAATGGCCTGCCTTTCTAAATCCATGTATTAAAGTCTTGGCATGTATGTTGCCTTACAAATCACAAAAGTAAAAAAAATACTACACCAATACATACTAAATTCAAAGAAGAATTTTAGAAAAACTCGTGCCATTGATAGGCTTTAGATTTCATGTCTACCTGATGCTCTAGTCCTACATTTTTTGAGTGCACCCAGTGAGAGTTGTTGTTGCATGGTTGACTTTGACTTAAACTTCCATCAGTGTTGGATGTTGGGTGCATTGAATCCTAGACTCTCCTTTATGCACAAAGAGAGACCACATATGGAGGAGTCCCCTGAAGTGTTTGAGCTATTCCCATGAAGGGGGGGAGGGGCCGGACGGGGGTGAGGAAATGACCTCTTGAAAGCGAGCTACTATGCAACCAACCAAACAATGGAGGGGTGCCAACTGATATGACATCTCCAACCGCTTTCTTGTTGAATTAGCATGAGAGACTTTACTTCCTCCTCCTATTCTCTCAATCCCAATATGTGGTTTTCTACTCCCACACACATGGGTCTCTAACATGATTTACTCCTTAGTTATGCTGCTCAAAACCCTCTTTCCACCGATTCCACCACATGGTTGAATTCATGATGTTGCATTGGGCCTCTGCTACCACTTACTTGTAGTGCTTCAATCATTGATGGATTTCCTTTAGTTAATAAAATGCGTAGCATTTGATGCCACAATGATAGTGCACCATCCCTGTCGTAGCTCCGGATGAAAACCCAACAATACTAAGAACCCTGTCTGCGCTTCCTTTGAATAAAAACCTAATAATGCCAAACATTGTCTTCACCTCGACCCACAAAGTAGATGTGACCACAAACATATATTTGCAAGCAAATTCATGCTCTTTGACAAGGTGATAATACCTTATTACCTTTGCTACCTAGTGGTTTTTTGGGATAACACCTTATACCATAAGCATAATCTCATTAGATTTATTTCACGTTCATAGCAAGCTTGACAAGCGCCAGGACAACCATGCTAAGACTAATGGATCAAGCATAAAGAAAGAAATTAACATTAATGTGTAGTGATTGGGATGGGGTATTGTCCTAACAATGAGTGAAAATCAAACTTTGGCATAGCATAAAATTCTCAAGAAATTCAGAAAACATTGATTAAAAAAAATTGTAGCTACTTAGCTTACACAAAATATTATTAGTCCCTGCCAAAGCATGGAATATAGCGATCGATTCGCGGTCAAATAGAGTTGACTTCGTTCAGTTAAAAAAAAAAATCTCCTAAGTTTTCTAAAGTTTTTCTTGTTTTTATTATTAAAATTATTTATTTTTTTAATTTAAAAACTTTAATAGGATTTTTTTAAATTCAGATCTCTATTTTGTGATTGGTGGTGGGGCTTGATTGGACTAAATAACCTTGCTTGGACATGACAATTCTTAAAAAGAAATTAATAAAAAATTAAAATAAAAAGGTAAAAACTAAAAAATTGCCACGTTGCCCTCAAACAAGCTCCCGCGGGACCAATGAATAGTGGGTTGATTAGATAGGGGATAGGAAGGACATCCACGTTGCCCTCGAACAAGCTTTGACGAAGGGTGAAGACCAGTGGATAGTGGGTTGATTAGATAGGGGACATGAAGGACATCCAAGCTTAAGGACGAGTTCATTAATAACAAAAATTTTCATTGATGGCCATGTATTTACCAAATCGAGTCACTTTGGGTGATGAGATTAATCTTTTCAGATATATTTCGAGAATAACAGAAGACTAGTTCATCCGACCCTATCAAACTTCAAAGTTATGGCTAGGGCAGATGATGAAGTGTATTGATTCTCGCCTTTGCCAACGTAAGGAATGTTTTGTCAGAGTAATAAATATTATAAAATTTAAAACAAATAAATCCATTATTGATTTCCAAAGCCCGACTGTGTGAAAATGGTTCTAACTCTGACTATCATTATTGAATGTCAGTAGAGATCATTATGATCGTTATTTGCACAATCCTTCATATATTTTTGATCCAAATGGATCCAAAAAGGCCAAAAATTTAAATTTCTCGGATTCAAACGAAACCAACGCCCTCACGTAGTGCTCGTCGCGACGATTCCAACAATATATTCTTTTTCAAAAATGGACTCCGTATGCGAAAGATATCACGATCTGAAGTTTTTCGCAAATAGGAAAAAAGTCAAAGTCAAAGTCAACAGTCTATACTATTGACATCAGTAGTATGTTAGCATGACACATGGAAGATGACGCCAACATGTTGATGTGGCAGCACCAAAGGCTGACATGTGTCAGGAATATTTGGCATTTTCAGGGCTGAGTTGGCACGGTATGGAATTGACACGTGGACTGTACGGACGCTAACGTGGTAGTCCGTACGATGATGTGGTCCAATGATAGCTTGCCACATGGTACTATAGATAATGGGTTGGCAGACAAGTGGCACCTTCCAGCTCGGACACGTGGCAGACAGGTTGACATGGTATGCTAACTTGACAACTCGGTTAACGGTTGACTGGGCAGATGATGGGGCTCTGACAAATCATGTGTTGACATGTGGCCCAATCATAGGGCACCACATGGTACCCTCGATCAGGCCAATAAAGGCCAGGTCAAAAATTTGTTTGGACTCTCAACCATTCGAACTTCCGACCTTCTCTTTAGGTAATGACTTAACAACAATCCAATGACTGGGGTGGCAGACAGGCATGGCTTGATACCACCGCCATCACCCTCAATTTTGATTACAATGTGGCACATATGGGGCTAGCTCGCTGACCGAGCACCGGACACATGGACCTCCATACGACCCGAAAGCAAGAGATAGGGGGCGTGGGGTGACACTTGGACCATGTGTGTGGCCACATGCCCTCCACATGACTAAGGCACCAGAACCAAGGGATAATCGCCAGGGGACTAACCGTCAACCCAATGCCTGACCACATGGCCTTCCATATGACCAGAGCCAACGAGAAAAGGGGCGTGCACCCAATACTTGGCAGAAAGTGGTTTTTAAACTATATATATAGATTTTTTAATATATTCCAACCATTTTAAATGGGAGTTTTGACCCTTTTTTTAGAATCTGGAGCCCAGATTGAGGCTAGATCTTGGGGAGAAGTTGGGATATGATCCCCAACTCAAAATCTATCTAAATCCAACCTTTTTTCCATGGAAAACAAGTTCAGAACAACAAAATAATGCCAATTTGTGAAGTCCAGGCCATTTTTATGCAGGGAAGCTAGAAGAGTAGCTGAGCTTTAGAGGCCATTTCTGGGAGTTCTACTCCACCTTTTTCAGTGTCGTCTATTGCATTGAGTTCCTGAGACAGAGTAGAACATTGTTGTGTCAGTCACAGAACAAATTGATGTAATTCTGATGTACTTTTGAAGCATTGAAGATTAATAAGAAAACCTCCCCCACTAAAGACAGGCCCAGAGACATAGGCAACTTTGTCGAACTCCGTTAACAAGTTTTGGCGTTATTGTTTTTTCTCTTAATGCTCATTTTCTGTTCTATATTATTTATGATGGTTGCAACATTCTTTCATTAAAACTCCTTCTTATTCTCTTTAATTTCTAAATGGTAAATCAACTCATGCAAAATACTTAACCAAGTCATTTAAAAGATAATTTTGGATCAATTTTGTTCTAGGATTTTATATTGGGCATAAATTCCCATGGAGGCAAAGAATGATTGTATAGTATATGGGATATTGCATTGTGAAGACAAAATACATTGTACGTTTCAAATAATTAAGGGTTGTGAAAGTTTTAGGATGGAGGGGGGGGCATGGGGATTGTGTTTCTGGTTATCAAAGAGAAGCATGAAAGGATGACCATAACACTCAAGTTGAAAATCAATTTCGTTGGAAAAAAGGGTGCGTAGAGGAGGACAGAGGCAGAGTTAGAGATTATGTCTTCTTCTTCTTTGCAACATCCATTTCTGTCATCAATCCTTGGCCGTCTGGAAACATAGAGTATCATTGCTTTCATAGGGGAGGGGAGTACTACCCAGGAGGTCTAGTGGAGACCATTGCATTAAATGCATCATACAAATTCATAAAAAGGTACATAATCCAAAATTCTAGTATGAATGGATTATTTGTTTCCTTAATATTGAAGAGCCAAAACCTATTCAAGAGCTGTAAACAAGCTTCCTAATTCACAAATTAGTACCTAAATCTGTTATATTTATTATTTCTAATAACAATCTTGATATACTTACAACTGCAAGTCTATTTCCTACTTCATTACAGAGGTTGCAAAAAATATTAGGTAGGCAGGGCATTCAATTCTGGGCACAATATATTATAGAGATTGTGAGATACTTCATTATAGAGGTTGCAAAAAATATTAGGTAAGCAGTGCATTCAATTCCAGGCACAATATATTATAGAGATTGTGAGCTTATAAAATAAAAATAATTTTGTCACTTGGGATCTCTGAAAGAAGCATTAGACTGCTAATGGTTCTTCAACATGATCCATCAAGTCTCTTCCATGGCCACGTACCTCCATAGAGTGTTTCTCCTAGATGCTTCCCATTAATTCATCTTTTTCCCAAGTCTTCTCCATGGCCATGCACCTCCATAGAGAACTTCTCCCAAATGGATCCTGTAAATTCAATTTTTTCCCAAGTCTGGAGACTCCGACTAGTGCCTGATGGAGGATGGAACCCGTTAATTCAACTTTTTACCAAGTTTGGAGACTCCGACTAGTGCCCGATAGAGGATGTCCTGTAATGTATTCGCTTCTGAAAACATTTTGATCTGCCAAAAAGTAACGTTGTTAGAGAGATAATGAGCATATTATTGCCCAAGGTAGTGCACAGGGTATAACGTGGCTGATAGTAGTGTGTAGGGTGTTACGTTGAGGATGGTAGGAAGAAACATGTCAATTAGATTGCACCACTTGTTAAACATTAGCACACCCGTAGAATGGTATAATTCAAATAAATTTGATGATGAAATTCACTCAAATGGAACTATGAACCAATTAGAAAAGTTCCAAATTTCAAACTGAATTAACTGGAATCTTGCCCAGGAAAATGAGCATTTTCACCTGTTTATTCTGTTTATCAAAATGGGCTTTTGTTCCTACATTCCTTCTCAGTGCACACACCTTTTTGTTTTAAGTAATCCCTTTTCTTGCCCATCAAAACATTCATTAACTATTTTAAGTACAACGTCAAGGACTTGGGACCTATTGGTGGGGGGCGATGATTTTCACCCAGCCCACCAGGGATCAAACCCCATCGAGACATTGACCCATTGTGATAAGGCTCAAAGGGTAGGCGACCCCTGGGATAGAATTTCCATTCCGGTGGAGGTCGGGACGTCTCGACCCTTGCCGAGTCACGAGTTATTGGTATATCTCGCTTGCGGGTTGTTGGATATACTCTTGGGTTTATAGTGGTAGCCGTCGGATTTGAACCTGGGCCATGCCCAAACAATCCCGACGTGTTACCAATTTCCCCATGGTTAAAAAAAATCTATTTTAAGTACAACATTAGCAACTCGCTTGCTTGTGCATCACATGTTAGGCTCTAAACATACCTTACCATTAGATAACTTGGAATAGTTGTGGAGACCGTTATAGAAGTCCATTGTATATATTTAAAGGCAAAATTCAAATTTAGCTTTAAAAAATCATTTCTTCTCTTTTTAAAGAGCCTCCGCGAATCTGAATTAGCAGGGAGTTACTTTTAAAAAATTGCCCACACCATATAGATTTTAATGTACATATCAAATTTACAAGCAAATATGCATAGTAATTGGTCAAAAAATTAAAATTAAATGAGTTGAATTTCACAAATTCCTTGATCTTACCTAGAGAGAAACAAGCCAGGTAATAGAAATACAAAACATATATAGAAAGAAACAAGGTGGATAGTTTAGAAATACCCTAACAAAGAAAATACATTCAGAACAATTTGAACTCAATGGAAGAGATCTAATCCTAATATGAAACTTTCTATATTTTTATGAACGGGTTATTTTTGACTAAACAAATTATATTTTATTTTTATTGTTTTTAATTTTTATTATTTTTTATTTATAGTTATTATTTTTTATTATTATATATTATTTATTTTTTTACTTAGTTTTATAGATGTTTAATAAGTCATTTTATTTTTATTGTTTTTAATTTATAGCTATTAATTATTTTTATGATATATTATTTTATTATTTTTATTTATTTTTATAGATTTTTATAGATTTTTATCCTCTCTCCCATTGAGAGCATGACTATGACTAGATACCTAATGTATACGAACAAGTTAAACAACATGGAAGACAAGAGGCTTCCTAAAATTGCTTCAAAATTGAGTCGCAACCACCATCGACTCAAACGAGGATGGCATAAAGATGTCAGGTCTTGGCTAAACTATTGGGGAATCATGGAAACACCATTTTGCAGAATAAAGATACTATTAAAAAAAATTGTCAAATGAAAATTTAAGGAGAAAATGTGGTGTGATAAAGAGTTAGAGGAAAAAATAAAATTAAGGTATTATAGAATGTAATCAACCCTAATCTAAAAAAATCAAAATAAAGAAGAAAAAAAAAAAAAAAAAAAAAAAATAAGCATTGCTAAGATGGGAACAAATTCTCACAGGCTCCATAGTGGCTGGGTGTTAGTCCAATTCCTAAAGCCATGGGATGAAAGAGTGTGTCACCGCTGTGACACTAAGAAGGTTGAAGATGAAAAACACTTTCTCTTAGATTGGCCAACCTATGCAGTTAGATCTCATTTTCAAAATATTTGTCCCACTACCAACCTTCCTAATCTGCTCAACAAAAGTATGGTGATCTTGGAAGCTTCTCTTAATGCTTTAATCTCTTAACTCAACAAAAGTATGGTGATCTTGGAAAGCTTCTCTTAATGCTTTTCGAGCACATACAAAAAATTCTAAAGAATCACAAGTAATCACTTACCCTCTTAAGGTCCGATAGACCAATTCAGTCTTAGTGGGCGTTAATCATCATCATCATCAATAAGCCATTTTTAATTTTTTTGCATAGGGTGTTAGGGATACGTAGTAGGTAGTGAATAATTGGTAAGGGGAACATGCATGTTTAGGCGGAATAGAGAATCACTATTGATTAATGTATTTTTTAAAGTTTTGATAAGTGGGATTATCATATCACATGTATATGTTAACACTCCAAGCAAAAGACACATCTTTTGGGTTTTTGTTGACTAAATCTAGAGGCTAGCAAGCTACTCTCGAGATTGACTTCTCTAGATAACTTTGAGAGATTACATGAAAGAAGCAAATAAGCTCCAAAGACAATGAAGCTTTTGTCTAAACTATTTTTGAGCAAAGTGGCTATGCCAATAAATGTAGTTAAATCCATTCTCATTGTCTCAAAACATTAATTAGAGTGTAATGCTAAAACACTTGAAGCAAAGGTAAATCTTCTTCAATTTCTTATTGTTATTTATTATAACGATTTTAGAATGTAATGTGATTGTTGCCATTTGGACAAAAAAATTTATCTCATGGAAAACTTAATCCTTTATTGCTACCCTATATGCACAATGAGAAGGCGTTGGCTAAACATTCTACCTTTTGAGATTTTTTGGCTGGAATATGGCGATGTAAATCTGGACAAAATTGCTATTTTCTGTTGTTTAAATTGCATTTTTGAATCCATAAATGGATTCAACGTGCTGAAAAACCCCTTAGGCATTTGAATTATACAAACTTAGCCACTCAAATCTGTAGATCTAACCATTCCTCATCGGATTTCGGGAAAAATCAAATGGAAAAAATTGCCAGAAAACTCCCAAAAGGTAGAATGTTTAGACTACTCTAATGAGAATACATTGATTGTGATTTTGTAATTTATATAACATGTTTGGCTTAACAAACCTATAAAAGATAATTTTATGAGAATATTTAATTTAAGTGAAATCTTATTATAGAAGGACAAAATTGTCAATGAAACCAAAGAGACTAAAAAATGGATTCTAAAAGTCAAGAGGAAGGCTAAGAGCCACCAATCTTATTAGTCCCAATGGGACTATAACAATGAGTTTGTTTTTGATGTGACATTAATTTGCCTTTTACCATAAATTTGTGTATGCAATGTAATGTTTAACATAGGAAAACAAATATATATTTTTGGATATAATAAAAATATTTGTGTTTCTCATTTCTAATTGGTTGATAGAATTGAAGTGTTATTGCTCCCTTCACGTCTTTCAATATGTAGAATTAATTACATAATCAATGAATTTCATCGATCACCACATCTAAATATAAAAAGTTGTACTATGTATTTATTATTATGCATTATTATATTTATTATCTAATATATTATTTATTATTATATTTATGAATATTATAGTTCCATTCAACGGTTCATTATACATTTTGAATAACAAACAACCCTCAATTATTATCTTTTGACAAAAAATATTCATTACTTGTGTATTTAGTTATATTAAGTTTCATTGTTCAACATGTATTTCCCAACTAACTCGGTAGGGAGTGCATTGGCATGCAACCCTTGTTTATAAATAGGGTTTATGTATCCAAACAAAGAGTGTTTTTTCTTGATATTGTAATATTTCTTACCGATTTCTAATGCGGCTATGGAATTAATATAGATTTTTCTTGTTGTTCATGGTGTATTGGAAGGTTATGGTAATGTATTTTTGTTTGAGGTAGACTCCCCTCATATGTGGTATATGTTCTTGGTTACTCTTATTTTTATTTTGCTAACATAGATATGATTTTGATTGCAGGTTCCTTTTGGATTACTATTAATGATTTGGATTTTATATAGTCTTAGTATTGTAAACTTATTCTTAGTTATTGCTTGCATTCACTCTTACTAACTCCATGCCTTAATTGTTTCCATAAGATTAGTCCAGATACCTCCATCATCTTGCATTCATATTATACATTTTGTATCTTAGATTTACTTTCATAAAACAATAATAACACAAAAACAATAAATATAAAAAATTAAACATAAGATATCTTGAACGACAAAAACAATAAATATAAAAAATTAAACATAAGATATCTTGAACGACATAGTTTTAAAAAATTAAGGCAGCTATCTCCAAAGTAACAAAGTAACTTATGAACGACATAGTAGCACCGAAGCAGCTATCTCCCTTGTTTGTAACATCATATGTGATATAAAACGACCCAAGACTAACTCGACCTAAAATAAAACCCTAGGGTTTTGCGGACGCGAAATATTCAAAATATTCATCTAGAGTTTAATGGTCCTATTTTATTTCTTTGGATTAGGGTTTCAATAACTCTTTGGCGCACTAGTTCGAAGCAGCGAGTGGCGGAGCGGGAGCAGCAGCGAGGGGCGGAGCGGGAGCAGCGAAAATGGTACCTGCGGAAACCCAGTTCCTTCTTTCTGAATGGTTCTATTGCATTTTTCTATAGTATGATGAAGCTGGGTTTGATAGGTAATCAATTATTGTTGCAATCGCAGTAGGGTTTTGATGGACTGGGATTTGATGGGCTCTCAGGGTTTCCGACATTTTTTAAATGGGTTTTTTGTTCATATCTTTTTTCTAGAGTCGTTGTTCGTTGGGGTAACAGGAATCGAAGTAATGGCCATCTATGCGGTTTATCTGGTCCATGGGTCGATGGGCCTTAGGGTTTTGTGCATTGCATATCTATCGTTATCCTCTAATATGTCTTCAGCTTCAGATGTAAACTTTCCGGCTATCATGTGAATGTGTACTTCATATGTGGGCAGTCACCTGCTATATCATGTTTGATTCCATGTTTCAGTCATGCCGTCTTAATTTGTTTGGTAGGCAGCACACATAATCCACGATTATTTTACATTTCTACACATGATCTGTATCGCAAATTTTAACATAGGTTTTTCATTCTCTATCCCGCAGTTTGCGTGTTTGGTTTAATTTCATCCCACAAGCTCCATATGATATGAGGATAATGATCTGATAAATTAATTAGGAGATAATGAATTTCAGCCACAAAAGCTGATGGCCAGTTTATACTATTGAATTTAGTTCTATTTATCCTTATGCAAAATTCTAGGTGACGATTCTTTCATATGTTAGTATATCCGAACAATTCCAAAGGTCTATATTTCCTCCCTTGGAAAACATTCCCTCCAGCAGAAACTAATCCTGAACAGAGATATCGAGGGCACAATATGGATGCATCTTGATACAGTGTCGCTCCTAATATGGTGCTATTTGCCTATATATGAGAGTTTCCAGTGTATGCATGTTTTTAAAATATGTTTGAACTTTGTATGTTTTAGATGTTTTCCAGCTGTTAAAAACTTAAATCTGCTTTCTGGTAAAATTTATGCAATGTTACTTGGGAAACGTTCCCTTCCCTGTGTGGGTGGGGGGTTGTCCCCTGCACTTATCACACGGGTAACTCTGGGCGAAACACTCCCTATTGTGGTTGATGTGGAGAAAAAGAATGTAAAATGCAAATGCTTCACCTGAAGAGGGAAATGTTTTGACCTGTGCTTTCTTTTGTTTAATATCGGGATTTTCGGGGCCTCACAGTTTGCAGCACTTCTATGGTACCAGCGCATCGTCTTATCCTATTTTAGCCCTCTTTTTGCGTTCTTTAGCTAGACACCCAGCTAGCTTGTCTCTCTCCTATTCTTATATCTTATTTTCTTATTATATTTCTGTCTTTAGCATTTTTCTAGGAGATGGCCAGGGAGTAAAATTATCTTATATTATCTTCTCTAAACCCTAATTTGCCTACCCATAGCACTTTATAAAATTATATAAAAGGGGAACACATTGGAATTTTTCATTTTCATGGGGATGATGCTCCGGAGCTCCAACTTCTTGCTATTTGTTGCTTGTCTTTGATTCAGCAGAGAGGAATTGGTCCACATACAACGTCATCTACAATATCAATAGTAATAGACATATCCGTAGGGGAGTGGAGAAGCTAGTTGCAGTTCATAGTTCCCTAAGTCTTGAGCATAGGGAGACACCAAAGTTTTGGAAGGCACCAGTGAGATGATGGGGATGTGAATCCAGAAGAGGATGCACATAGATGAATTAGAAGAATTGAATGAGGTGCAACAAAGTGACATTCACATGGATGGTGATGGTGCCTTCCTACAACAAATGGGTGCAGAGGACTAGTGGCTTGAGCATTGATGCTAATTTGATATCATTTTTCTTACTTTTACGTTTATGTTATGAATCATTATATACTTTTATTGTTTAGAGTTGGACATTAATGGCCCACTCTTTACTCTTTACTTCATACTATTAGTATTTGGTGTCATAATGAATTTTCATTTGAAATTGTTGATTTTCATGTTTCATTGGTCAATAATTTTGAATGTTTTAAATTTAAAGAGAAATTCAATGGTGTTTCAAGTTTGATGAATCCTGATTATTTGTGGGGTGGGCAATGGCTTGATCCTTACCAATCGGTTAGAGTCAGCGCTATTACTAGCATCCCTTCTTGCCTTGGCTTTCCTTTTTCTAACCAACAAGCTATATTACTAGCATCCCTTCTTGCCCCGACTTTCCTTTTTCTAACCAATGAGCTATATTAGTAGCATCCTTTCTTGCCCTAGCTTTTCTTTTTCTACCCAATGTATATCCCGTTGTGAAGTCTTTATAGGGAGGGACTCGATAGGCAACAAGGATCAAGCAAGTACCAACTTACATGTCATTGTGAACATTTGTTCGACACTTTGATTGCTCATGTTTGTGATTAATTCAACTTGAAATTACAAGTGACATTATTTTCATATAGTTACTTACATTCTTAGTCATCGTGTTCGTCGATTTTCAAGCTCCAAGTTCGAAATTCAGCGTTTTTTTTATCAAATCCCGAACTTAATCAATCAAGTTCGCCGAACTCAAACATGAACTCGAACCCTAACTGGATTCCGTACGCAAATTATCCTAAATTCGTTGAGATTCGGCTAGGTTTTAATGAGGTTTGAGCGCGGTTGTTTAAAAAACAAAAAATGGAAAATAATATGCCCACAAATTAAACCTCTATGTGCCACTACACACCTTCATTTCTGCCTGCGACCCCAACCTTGCCTTTGTCGTGGTGAGTTTTGTTGTCGATTCCATCTCCAGCTTACCTGACGGCATTCCATCTTAGCATACCCCGACGGTCGACCATGATTCACGATATCGCTTCAAATTGTTGATGATTTCATATATTTCAAGATATATATATTTATCATTTTATATATTTTACGTTATATTCAATGCTGTCAGGTATTAATATATCATAATATGGTAAATAATAATATATCATAATATAGTAATTTAATATATATGGTAATATATATTTTCATATATTTCACAATATATGTTTAGCATTTCATATTACCATAATACCATATTACTCTATATATTTCATATTACCAATTTACCATATATATATATATTTTTTTACT
>SNQJ01S0253023.1:0-12710 GCA_010110895.2 Picea sitchensis | reverse complement strand
AACCTTTTTCACCTACATAGTGTGCTCTCTCTCCTTCATTCACACCTTAAATTCCACTATGCACACCCCATTCCCCTCTTGTATTTGCACATTTCCTATCACCCCACACTCCATTACCCATTACACCATATTCCATTGATCCCATACCATGGTCCAATTCCCCCTCCCTCCCATCACTCCATTCCTCCCCTTATGTTTCCCTTGTACCCCAAATTAACTCCTCATTTATGTTGGGCCTAACTCTCTTATTGATGCTCACCCCCATCCACTCCTCCATCTACATTCACATGCACATACTCCCCTACTATGCCACCACCCCAAATAGTGGTCTCTCCCTCCTTCACCATTGAATCCCCCCCTCCCTTTGTTTCTCCTTAGCCACCTTCACCCCTCCTCTAAGGTGGGATACTTCTCCCTATCATTCGACCCACTGTTGGTAGTGGCCAACTTAGCTATCACCACCCTCAATTACAAATAAGGGTGACTAGCTTATCCATCACCACCCCCAATTACAAATAAGGGTGGTGGTGGGGTGTCCTATCCTAGGTTGTTTCACCTACTCACCTCTAACATGCCACCCTCCCTCATAAAACAAGAAAAACGGATTTTTTGTATACAAAAAAATAGGTTTATTTTTTTATATTATATAGTTTTGAAACATATACAAAACTTTATTTTTTGGGAAATGGACGTCACTAGACAAATAATTCTATAACTTAATAATTTGAAGGTGTATTTGAGTTGATAAAAAATCTATACAACTATAACAAAGAGGCATTCACACCTCAAACACTTTTGAATAGCAACTCAACCCTCGTTTTCAACAATAATTCTATGAGTGAAAGGGGGCATCATTTAGCCATGAGACTAATGCCAGAAAATGGGGAAATCGTATGAAATTAGAGATAACATTAGTCAAATGAAAGGGAACACATTTTAAATACAACCATTTAGACCCAAAATGGTAGTCAAAATTCATTTTTATCATTCATTGTTTCATTTTTATTTCTTATTTTCCAAACTAGACATCAAGCCCAACAATTTTCCAAGGTCTGTTAGAGGCTAAATATCACTCAATTTGAGCCCTATTTTCACCAATAAAAAGTAAATGCAATTATGATGTATATAATAGCATCCATAAATTATTAGAATCCAAATCCAATGCTATTTTTCACTTCACTATAGCCAAACATCATTTTAGTCCCAAGGTTATTTTATCTGAATCAATCTTGAATTGAGCTTGGTTGGAGATCACAATATCTTAATCAATGGGGAAGAATTATAGTGAGAAGGTTTATATTTAGGTATGAAAGGTGTTCAAACAATGAATATCTCTTGAGTTATTTCACTTGGCTTAATAGTTTTCCTATACTCTATAAGAAGTCTTGAAGCCACCTAATCATGGGCTTTATTTCTAGCAATTCCAATAGCCACTAATGACCAATTTGATACCTAATTTTCACCCAACTTGTAGTAGAAGAAATTGGCTAACAAATACAAAGCACACAAAAGAATAAATCATGAGTCTCAATTGATGATGCGGCACCTTTACAAGAAAGGTTTTCTCAAATCCACTTCTTTCTCGGATGTAATTTCCCTTTTGCAAAAGTACGATAAGGTTCCAATTTCTCAAAATTCATTTAGAAATATCTAGAAGTGCCACTTGTCACTTTTCCAAGAGCGAAATGTGTTTTGTAAACCCAAGGTATATTTCGACCTTGGGGTTTGTTAACCTAACTTCATCTCCTCTTCTCTTATAAATATAATTCTTCCTCATAATTCAAATATTGTTGAATGAAAGTAACTAAGTGTTTCTAGTTTTTCTTAGGGTCTTAATGATTGTTGCTCGCCATTGTTCTCATTTCAATTGTTAGTGATTGAATGGTTTCTTGCCTATGGTAAACAATTAGTGATAGGATGTTGTTGTGTTAGCTATTCATGGGAGGTATTAGTTAGCTATGTAGCTATTTTTTTTTCCAAGAATTTTTTTTTCTCAAATTTATATAGTGTATAAACTTGTTTACAAAAACAGCAGCGAGATGTGGGCGCAAAATCAGCGATGGACAAAGAAAGAACCATTTCATACAATTACCATAGAATTTCAAGGAGGAGAAAAAAGAAGGCCACTCTAGCTAGTGGACTCTTTGAAGAAGCGATCAAGCCAATCTTACAATGTTGTCAATCGAAAGACTAGTGGATATCATTATCATTCAAAAATGTTGAAGGAGGTGTTAGGGCTTTCTTTCCCTTTATCACAATGGTAAACCAAGAGCCTCCCAATCACTTCGCCAAGATCCCGCTTTGAGAGTGTGTCCGCCTCTGAATTATGGGATCTGGATATATGATGGAATTTTATGTCGATGAAGAAATTGGAGAGCTCCCTTGTTTTTTGCTTCCAGCCTTCAATGTGGATTGAATGGAGATTGCATTTGTGATTAATCCAATCAATTATTACTCTCGAGTCTCCTAAAACAAGAAGGTGGTTTAAAGACCACCAAGACGCAAGGGTGAGGGAAGCCCACAAGCCCATAAGTTCGGCTTTGGTGTTTGAACCCATCCCGCAATTTAGGAACCATTTTGTGATCCTCGATGGGTGAGATTTGAAGGTGCCCCCCGCCCCACAGCAAAGACCGTTTGAATGTGAAGCATCGTCAAAGCATACTAATGTGGATCCTTCTGCCATCAAATAGTCACGAGATTTGATTTGGATGGTCTTTATAGAAGTTTGTTGCAATTGGAAGGTGGATAAGATTCGGTGAAGAACCACTTGAAGGGAGGGAAGCCATCCCTCAAATATCGCCAGGTTGCGCTCTTTCCAAGTCTTCCAGTAGACATGGGTAGCCAGGGGATGAAGAGCCGATGTATCCGAGATCCATGAGACAAAGCAGTCAGTAAAGGTGTCGCCTTTCCAGTCAAACGAGAGAGAGTAATGTTGTTTTAAAAGAATCCAAATGTTGGTTGTGAAAACGCAGTGTATGAAGAGGTGATGAATATCTTCAGAAGCGTCGTTGCAAAGGGAGCAGAGACCGGGCCCTTGCCAGCCCCTCTTGCGAAGCACCTCCCAAGTGAGGATTTTATCCTGCATGCAGAGCCAAAAGAAAAGCTGTAACTTCAGTGGAATCGACCACTTCCAAACGGAAAGGAGCCACGGGGAAGCCGCAACAGTTTCCTGTGGATGTAAAAGAGCCGCATAAACGTTTTTTATAGTAGTAAAACCCGAGGCATCTCCTCCGGCCCATAGGAGAGTGTCCTGCCCTCCATTTAGAGCGATTCCGACTGACTTCAAAGCACTAGTGTAGGCGTCCCATTCCAATGCCATCGGACCCCTTAGCTGTAACTCACTGTTGTGAATCCAAAGGTCTGGGAGAGGGAACGTGTGGGCAACCACTTTCACCTGTGACAGGCACCCCAAGTTAAAGGAAGAATGCAACACTCTGAGAGGAGGGGAGAGGATCGATCGGTTGTCCAAACCGAGAATTTTATCTCTCCCAAGTAGTATCTCAAGACCCGATCCGAGCATCCAGCGAAGCCAGTGTAAGATCACAGGTGAAGCGGAAGTCAGGCCCTTCCAAAAGGGTGAAGCCCTTCTCTGTTCATGTGACGTCTTTCGCAGCCAATGGAGGAGGGGACGGGAGTCAAGATATTTATCCATAATGACTCGGTGCCAAATGATTTCATGTGTGACCTCTCTCCAGAAAGAGAAAGCCAGGAGAGCCGTGTTGAAAGTAGATAGGTCCTTGAGTCCCCAACCCCCTACTTTTTGGGGCCTAGAAAGAGACTGCCAGCTGGAGAGACGAAAATGGTGTTTTCCAGGATGGTCGTTCCACAGGAAATTAAAAGAGAGCTTGCGTAGAAAAATAATAATCTTGTTTGGAATCCGTTCAAGTGTCATCCAATAGACAGCAAGACCTTCCAGCACTGATTTGACAAGAATGAAACGGCCACCTAGGGACAGCCACTTATTACCCCAAAAACCTATCCTCCTTTCGAATAAAGCCACAAGCCAGCTCCAGTCTGCTGAGGTGGAGGCTCTCGGTTTCAGCCGATAGCCCAAGTACCTAAAACCTTCCTTCAAATCGAAAAAAGTGAAGGGGATGGACGCTTTGAAAAGAAAAAGCTCAGCCTCAGATAAACCTCAATAATGCACAGTGGATTTTAAGGAGTTTATGGACAGACCCGAGACTGAGCAGAAAAGATGAAGTACGTCCAAAATAACAAGCCACTCTGAATGTTCTGCTAATGACATTAGGAGAATGTCGTCAACAAACATGAGATGAACAATTTTGTTGAGTCTTGATACCTTTATACCAGAGATTTGGTGATCGGAGCTGGATTTTGCAAGGAGAAGGCTAAGGCTCTCCATAATTAAGATGAAAAGGTAAGGGGAGAGTGGGCATCCTTGATGGAGCCCTCTCTCACTTTGGAAGAAACTAGACGCCTCCCCATTTATCAACACCGCGAAATTTGCACTAGATACACAGGATAGGATCCAGTCCGTGAACTTGTCGCCAAAACCCACTGAGTGAAGGACTAGCCTCAGATAAATCCAATCAATGCTGTCAAAAGCCTTTTTGAGGTCTATTTTCATGATTAAAGCCTTTAAATTTGTATGTTTGATGGAGTGGATGCTCTCATGGGCAGCACCGATGGCGTCTTGTATTCTTCTGCCTTTTAAAAAGCCTAGTTGTTCAGCTGATAGACTTCTTTCCAGATACGGCTTCATCCGGTTGGAGATGACTTTAGAAACTACCTTGTAGATAAGGTTACACAAGGAGATTGGTTTGTAGTCGTTGAAGGAGACAGAATTGTTTTCTTTAGGGATCAATACCAGGAAGGTGGAATTGAGACTTTTTGTGATCTTACCTTTGATGCGAGTGTCCTCCACCATCTGGAGGAGATCCGATCCAACGAGATCAAAAAATTAGATGAAGAACTCTGTCGTCCAGCCGTCGGGCCCTGGACTTCTCTCTTTTTTGGAATGGATCAAAACTTCTTTGAGCTCCAGAAGGGTGATAGGCTTATAGAGTTCGGTAGCTTCAGTGGTCGATACTAGCTTTGGATAAAGACTGGCAGAAGCAAGTTTGTCAGGAAGATTTTGACTGTTGTTGGCTTTGAAGAGCTGTTCAAAGTGGGTGACAGCCTCCGCTTTGATTGCTTCTTGACCATGGAGAGTCTCAGCCCGATCGTTTTGAATTGACCAGATAAGTTTTTTGTTTCTATTGAAACTTGCTAAATTGTGAAAAAAAATTGTATTGGAGTCTCCCCACTTTAGCCAAGTCGCTCGGCTACGAAGCCTCCAGCACTTTTCCTCTTTGCTTAGAATGTAATCTCTGCTCCTTTCAAGCACCTTTAGTGAAGCTGAGTCTTCCATAGACAGGACGGCAGTGGTTGATAAAGTAATGAGATTTTTAATCTCAGACTCCAGGTTAATAAGATGGGCCGCCTCCGATTCCTTTTTACATTTAAACCAGGATTTTGAGCGGGCTTTTAGAACCTTAAGCTTCCAAACAATTCTCAGCTGTGGGTTAAGTTCGGTTTGGAGACACGGGTCTGTCCATACAGCTTGGACAAGATCAGAATAATCAGCGGAGAGAAGCCAGTGATGATTGAATTTGAAGGGGAAGGAATTATGTCGGAGGGGGATGATCAGCTTTAGGAAAACGGGAGCATGGTCAGAGAAGTAAGGAAGCTCCACCCACGAGGTTGGGAAGCCTGTGGAGGACATAAAACTATCAGAAATTAAAAAATGATCGAGGCGTCTGGCAGTGGCCTCAATCCCAGATCTCCCGTTACGCCAATTGGGAACAAGTCTGGTTGGAAAAACATCAATAAGGTTCTTGGACGAGAAAAGGTCTTTGTAGAAGGCTGCATCTGTACCAGGCGAGTAGTTTCCTCCCTAGTGTTCATCTACAGAGAGTGTGATGTTTAAGTCACCTCCAAGTATGAGTTTTGGTATATCCAGAATACCACTAGATGCAGCTGAGACCAGAACTGTAATCTATCTTAGTAGGGACCGTATACATTAAGAAAAGCCAGCTCCTGGTTGGTAGCTAGACAACGGCCCACCAACAATAAACCTCCATAGGTCAGGAAGGGAACCAAGTCAAAGTAACCGGGGTCCCAGGCCACTAGCATACCACCAGAATTGCCAATAGAGCTAACGGCCGCTGTGACCCATGAAGAGAGAAAAGAGTGTAAAAAAGATCTGGATTTTTTATCAGACGATAGGGTTTCTTGGAGAAAGATGACATCAGGAGAGGTGTGCTCTAGCAGTTTACGGAAGGCAGCAGTCTTGAGGTTGCCTCCGATCCCTCGTAAGTTTAAAGAGAGCACAAGCATTATTTTGAACGAGCTATGGCCTTCAATGCTCTAAGGGCCTTTCCATCAAGTGTAGGGATGGTAGGATCAGATTGTTGCGAGTTTAGAACTTCCTTCTTCTTTCTGGAGCTTCTCGTTTGGAGGGGAGAGAGATCTACGCCCAAACCTCGCGACCAAGCAAAGGATTTTTTGTCTTTTTCCGGATGAAGAGTAGATGAAGAACCAGCACCGATAGAAGGTAAGATGATTTCATTCCCCCGGTAGATATGAAGCTGAGTAGCGGAATCCGGGATGAACTGTGGGGTAGACAAGGAGCTCAACGCTGTCAGCAAAGAACCCTCACTTTCGATTGGCTGACTAAATCCAGGGAGAACAACTGGGAGGTCGATCGGATCAGAGGTAGGGGTGGGAGAACTATGCTGACAGGTCGGTGATGGGGTAGGGAGAGGATGCAAAGGGAGGGAGGGGATAGGGAGGAGAGTAGAATCGGAGTTCGTGTGAGGGGAGTTGACGAGAGTTTGGGTCAGTGATGCAGGGGGCTATGACAACTCGACTTCAGGAGGGGGAGCACTAGGTCGGAGGGGAGAGAGCAAAAGAGAACGGTTGATGGTATCCTTTTCGACTGCAGTGAGAGAGTTAAAAAGAGAAGAGCACAAATGAAATAGCTTAGTTGTCAGTAGTTCGGGTTGTCCAGGTAGGGGAGGGGAGGGAGGGTCGGGGTGTGTAAACACGAACTCAAGAGATGGGTCCGCGTCCACATAATCAAGAGGGTTTAGATGCAGATCAGCTTCCTCGAAAGGTGAGGTCCAGGAATTACCAGGGCAAGTTCGGCGAAGATGACCAGTTTCTCGGCATTTGTTGCAGCGGAAAGGCAGCCCGAGATAGTCCAGCGTCTGGATGATCTTTCGTCCTCTCCATTCAATCTCCAGATTTTCTGGCAGTCCAACCGATAGGTCCATTTCAACCAGTACCCTACCCAGTTTCCTCGAGGAGCCTGTGAGAGAAGAAGTGTCGAGGGCAATGAAACTTCCTAGAGAGTCGCCTATAGCTTTGATGGCTTCTTCATTCCAGAAATGGAGAGGTAGACCTGGGAGCAACACCCAGAGATGTCTGAGATGAAAGTAGTCAGATTCTGGGTTGAAGGCCATTCACCAGCGCTTAAGCATGAGGCTACTTCCCCCAAAGACCCAAAAAGATGATAAGAGTTGTGAGGCATCTTCAGGAGCTCTGCATAAGAAGCCGAGCCAACCTTTTTTGAGGTATAAGACTTCCGGGCAGTATCCTTAAAGCGGAAACCAATTAATCTTCATCTAGTCCTACAGTGGATGAGAATTCAAACTTTTGTAAGAAATACGACCAACAAGAGCGCAGATAGACATCTTGCATAGGTTTTCTAAACCCACTCCATCACCCAGAACCAGTCGCTTGGTTCTCCTGTTTGATTTCCACTCCTTTCGACCATGGGAAGGGGCTCTATGAGCATCCGTTGAGGGAATCCTGTTTGGATAGATAAGGGGGGGTCTGTCGGAGGCAGGTGGAGAAGGTCTCGGGGTAGGTTCTCTTGTCAGTGGAGAAAAGCCTGACACAGCTGGGGTAACTGAGGAAGTGTAAGGATAGTTTGAAAAGGACTTGGAGGGAAGAGATGGACACCTTTTTTCCAGGGAGTCAACATGATCGAATAAGCCCTCCTGTTTCCATATGAGTTCGTCAGTTGGTTGCATGAGAGCTTTGGTCAGAGAGTCCATTATAATAGGAGCTGGGGGACCGCTACCGGCCCACAGAACGAGGGAGGTGAGGGGAGAGTCAGTCAGGAGGTTCGAAGACAAGCGAAAGAGTGTTGTAGATACGATGTGGCCAGGGGAGCTCGGACCCAAGCAATGATGAAAAGTTGCAGTCTCTATCAGGACTAGAAGACAAAGGGAAACAGGAAGAAGCAGTTCGATAGCAGACCAAGGGACAACATATTCAAAAAGTGAGGCGACTGCGAGCAAAGGAGTAAAAGACGGAATGTTGTCAGGTAGAGGAGGTCCTCAGGAGCGGGCTACGCGGTAATGAGAGATCCGGGGTCTTGGATCGCCCTCAAGGAACCTGGTTCGCCAGTTCCCCATCGCCAGTTCGCCATCGCCAGATCCATTTTTAGCTATTTTATATTTCCTTGATGATAACATGTTGATTTATTCTTATTAATAGTTGTTTCTTGTCTAATTTGTGTGATAATTTATGTAGGTTTGTGGGGGGGAAAGTAGTTCTTGAATCCAATTGGTGGCCAAAAGGTTTAGGAAGATCCTAGGATAACTTGAACTCTCTTCTTGTATTGTTGATTAGATTAGGTGACCATATTTATCTTTATTTATATTTTTTTCAGTTTCTTTCTCTTCTTTTGTATTGCTACCCCAAATAGATAAATCAACAAGTCTCTTGTTGATATATTGGATTCTAGATAGGGATACGTCTTTGTCGATTTCCATACATGTGTGTAGTTTTTATTTCCAATTGACTATATTTTCACTTTAAAACACCAAAAATTTCACTAACTCGCATAAGGAAATTACTGGTTTCTCTCTATGCTTCTCCCAAGAGGTTGGGAACCACCCAAAGACATGTTTTAGGCAAAGGAGTGAATATGGAAAAAAAATAAAAACTATTGAACAGCCATGCATAAACACTTCAGACATGTGTAAAATTGCACTAATTTGTTTTTTATTAACTCTTTTACAATTGAAAAGTTTTAGTGGTTAATTGTAGTTCTTGTTTTCAGACTTTTCACACAAATCTAGTTATTTTTATATTCACTTATCCATACATTTCATCCTTCCAACTAGGGACAAAGTTAAGATTTCTTTACATGTGGCAGCTATGTGACTCACAAAGAAACTTGACTTTGTTTCTAAGGGATTTGTAGCACAATTCCATTCTTACTTTTATTACAAATTCAAAGTTATATTGTATCCTAAGTTGAAGGGGAAAAGGTGCTTAACACAAGGATTGGATGATAACTTAGTTAGAATTCATTTTGTTAATTGAGGGACATGGTTTTGAAAGCAACACATTGTCAATCCATGTGGATGGATTCTCAATTTCTATTTCAAGCATTGTCATTTAATAGATACTAGGAGTCAAATCCAAGGAATCATTATCAAGTGCCCCTCATAGATAAGGTTTTCCATAGTATCAAAAGAGTGAGGAAATTGTTGAAATTTATCTCTTTCTTGGAAGTTGATGGGAAGTAATGATTATAGCTTAGCCTTAGTCAAAGTACTATGCTACTTTGGTAAGTCCAACTAAACTCCCTTGGGGGAGTCTTAGACCACTTCATTTTTGCAAGTATCCTTCTTCCATTGAGATGGTTTTAAGAATTTGAAAGTGTTATTTTACTTTTATCCATTTGATTATTTAAACAAAAAGTTCACTATTTTTCTCTTTTTATACTAAGTAATAATTGAAATATGAGAGATATAAAGTGTGAACCTACCTAGAAGGACCTTCAAAATGGAGTGGTTTCCTTTGCATTCATGGTTAATCAAATAAAAAATGCACAAAACTTACAATAACAACCTAATATTTTCATCAATCCACCTAGTTGTGCTTTATATTATTACCTAGTTGTGCTTTATATTATTGCAACATTTCCTCTTTCAAAGACTCAATATAGTCATAAAAAGACAAGGTTCTTATACCATCATGAGAACGGTTATTTCCTCTTTCAAAGACTCAATATAGTCATAAAAAGACAAGGTTCTTATACCATCATGAAAACGGTTGTGTTGTTACAAAGTTTTATTATCCTTCGTCCCCTCCCCCCAAACCCTAGGGGTTTACAAAAGCAATATCATGTTCAAGAGTTTTATATGTCAAATATCGACCATGTTTTTGGGACTTGATATTTTCATTAGACATGGATAATTGATCTTTTTCACAAGAAAATAGTACTATCCTAAATATAATATTATTTAGAATTTTATGTGTGTCTCCAATTCACCCTGAAACTCATAGGGAATCAAACAATTTAATATTTTGAGTGGATTATAAACCTAAAAAGAAATTTTATCATGGCTTTAGTAGCTTAGTAGTGACTTTATTTGAGTCATAAAACCAAGTACTTTATCCAACTCACTTTGTCTTTGTCCAGATTACTTTATGGGTCAGTTTAGGATTTTTTTCCTAGCCTAGTTAAATGTGAACAATTTGTTGTTCACCTTTTCTTTTTTCCCACCCATAATTTCCAGCTATAATAAATTACTATTCTATGGGTTTCAAAGGCACATTTTACTCCTTTTTACCCATCCATTCTTGAAACATTTACCTGTCTAATTGATTTGGTCCTTGGTTAACCCCGAGAGCTTGTTTAAAGATATTTTCTAGGTGAGTAAGAGCTATAACAATTGGTTGTTCACTCCTTTTAGTTTTATGGTCTATATATCAACGTGATTATAATCCACTCACCTTGTAAATTTTCATAAGTTTTTAACTTTTTTTGGCCCTCTGATAAGTTGAGGGAGGAGAATACATCGTCGAGTGGTCCTAAGAGGGCTTGCGCACAACTCCATCGCCTCTCCTTCTTGTTTCATTGTATTATAAAAATTACCATTTAAGTGTGGGAAAATTCTACCTCATGCTTGGGTACTAGAGAGACGAATAACCGACTCTACCACTCGATAGGTAGGATTCCATCATAAACGATGGATTTTTCTTATAACAATAGGTTGTGGAGGGATGACAATTGAAGGGGTAGAAACCCATTTCTAGGGGTGAAAGTGTGGAGGAGATGAGGTATTTTCAGTTGGGAAGTGATGCAAGATAATATGTGCTAAGAAGGAGAGTGTTACAAGTTAAGACTAGTGTGGAATACATGCTCAAATAGTTAAGTGGAGGGAGGCCAAGCCAAGTTACAAGAGGTTGTTGTAGGCTAATGGAAGAGAAGGTCAGATTGGTCAATTATTTGGAATTATGTGGGAAACACAACATTAGACCCTCCCTAACTCTCTTCTTTATTTAGCTTGAAAATGTCATAATATTACTTTTCCAGTCAAAAAAAATGTTTTTTTGGCAAAATAGTGAAATTTTAAAATCCAATTGAAAATGATTAACTCACATCATCAACTTTAACTCACCTCAAAATTTTCTAAAATACTTCAATTTCAAATTGTGCATTTATTGTGCAACGTTAAATTATTTAGTAAAATAAATCATGTTGATTTATGATGCATAACAAAAGATGTATATTATGATTCATGCATTGTCATAGAAAAATAGTTCAATTCATGAGATTTTTCAATATAATATGTGCTAAGAAGGGGAGTGTTGCAAGATAATATGTGCTAAGAAGGGGAGTGTTGCAAGATAATATGTGCTAAGAAGGGGAGTGCTACAAGTTGAGACTAGTGTGGAATACATGCTTGAATAGTTAAGTGGAGGGAGGCCAAGCCAAGCCAAGCCACAAGAGGTTGTTGTAGGTTGATGGAAGAGAAGGTTAGATTGGTCAATTATTTGGAATTATGTGAGAAACACAACATTAGACCCTCTCTAACTATCTCCTTTACTTAGCTTGAAAATGTCATAATATTACTTTTTTGGTCAAAAAAATATTTTTTTGGACGAGATAGTGAAATTTTAAAATCCACTTGAAAATGATTAACTCACATCATCAACTTTAACTCACCTCAAAGTTTTGTAAAATACTTCAATTTCAAAATGTGCATTTATTGTGCAATGTTAAATTATTTAGTAAAATAAACCATGTTGATTTATGATGCATAACAAAAGATGTATATTATGATTCATGCATTGTCATAGAAAAATAATTCATGAGATTTTTCAATATGGGGAAAATAACTTAATCCACAATTCAATTCACTCCTAAGCCACCATCAGAAAATAGTTCAGTTCAATTGATAGAATTTTAATTATTTATTTTCATTATTGGAGGGGTCTGTTGAGTTATGTTATGGTTCAATATCTACTCCTTGCCCGACATACCCTGTTTCAAATTTTCAATGGCATAACCAAATCTAGTTAATAAGACCTCAATAATACGGGATTTATGAAACCTTACCTAAATCCATAAGTTTTTGTTTATTTATTTATTTATTTTTATTTTGTATTATTAAGGAACTATAATGTATTGAACAAGTTCCAATAATTGTATGACCTTTACTGGAGAGTGTTAAAATTAGGATTAGCACTTAGTATAATCTTATAATTTATCTTTACACCCTCCCATGAGATTCCTTTCAACCAATATTTTGTAAGAACCATATTGCCATAAAAATGAGAATTTTGAAGAGGCAAAAATTTATTTTATCATATTTTGGTGCATTTTCTTTGGGGTGAAAACATAAAAGAATCATAGTGGTGGGTGATATACATTTGGTGTAATAAATGTTGTATTTGGT
>SNQJ01S0253022.1:0-12711 GCA_010110895.2 Picea sitchensis | reverse complement strand
AATATGGGTCTAAATACAGGTGATGAAGGGTATAACAATGGCAAAAAGTATGAGTAAAAGGGTACAATATGTGGTCTCAACAGTGTGTCTAATAGATAGATCATAAGAGAAGAAACCCTTTTCCATTGATGTCAAAGGGGGAGAGAAACTTCATATAAAAGAAAAACTTCATAAAAGGAAAACATTAACACATGGGGAGTTTTGTATATGAAGTTAGTGTGTTGACCTCAATGACAAAGGGGGTGATTATTGGACAGATTGTCATTTATGTCAATAGTCTGATGTCAACAGTCGTGATGATATGTTGTTTAAAGACAGAGGATATTGTTGGACAATGTGTCATTGATATCAATAGTTGTTGTGATGGTCTGTTGTTTACATACAGAGTAGAGATTGACATTGATGTCAACAATATGATGTCAACAACCTCTGTGATCTATTGTTAAGAACAGGATTGTTGTCAAACAGTGTGTAGTAATCGATAGCACAAGATCAGGAGGAAGAACAAATTGTATGGATATCAAAGATTAGAAGCTCAAAAGTACTTCATGGCTAGTGTTGACCATGATAGGATCAACAATCCAATATGGATTGTAGATATGTCGTCGAGATCAGTGGAAAGTCTGAACAAGTTGAACAATGAAAAGAAACGGTGAGAAGTCTCAGCAACCGTCCGATCAGTATATCCTGCCAGCTGTTGGATCAAACCCAAATTCCCATCATCCATCGGATTGTGCTAAAGTGTAAGGAAAGGATAAGGGAAGTAGAAAAAATGCTGAGAGTTCAGATATCCGAATATCCGTCAACCGTCAGATCAAACCCAAAAATCCCGTCAGCCATCGAATCCAACATAGCTATAAGGTGGATAAGAGATGAACTCATTCAAACATTCTAAAGCTAAAGAGGAGTAACATGGGCATTCGGTCATGGATCAAGGATGATTTGTGGACCGTTGATATGACGTATGAAGGAAATTGGAAATCGGAAGTTGGGAGAACGGAGGAAGCTTCTTTGAGAAATCTCGATTCGATCAGTGGATCTCGACCGTCAGTTGTAGGAAATATCTAGACCATTGGATGTGGCATTGGATCATCATTTCTCTAACTAAAAAGTCAAAGGAAGAAGGTGTCCTAACCTTTGAAGTCACAAAACATGAAATCCTGATATGATCTCAACCGTCGATCAAAAGGTGTAAGAGGACCGTTGATCCAGGAGAAGAGCATGTGACACATGAGGATCAACATCAGGGAACTACATCAGCAATGACATGTGGTGCAATTAGACATTGACAAGTGTCAAGATGATTTTTCATTTATAATACGTACAAACCACGAATCAGAGTGACATGTGGAGCTACTTGACCTGTTCCATGTCATCAAGTGACGACAACATGTGACGTCACCTTGGAATAATTGCTTTTGTGATTTCGGCACCTGTGAGTTTGAAAGTTTGGAGGATGTTGCTTTCCAGAGTTGTGAAATATCGATTCACAAGAGATGATCTGGACCGTTGAAAGCACAGAGGTTTGTGTGCCATTTGATTTTGAAGTATTTCAGAGATATAATTTTCGGGATTTTTAACATGTTGGAAGTGACGAAAATCCTGAAAGGTAGAATGCCAAAATTCCGAAAGGTACACGTGGCTCAGTCAGAAAGTGACAAGTGTCAAGTTGAAATTGGCATTTCAGGCACATGTAAGTCATGAATCAAAGTGACACATGACAACTACTTGGCACATGCCAATTCATCATGTGACGTCAACAGGTTTACATCACGTCGATATTTTCTACTTCGGGAGTTTTTCATAGCAAGTAAATACTCTAATATCCCAAAGTCCTGAATGCTGAAATTCCAAAAGGGACACGTGTCAGTAGACTAACAACTTTGAACATTTGACATATCGAAATCCGAAAGGCCGATGTTGCGAAGGCCGAAATTCTGAAGTGTCAAAGGGCCTAAGGGTCGAAGTCTCGAAGCATGAATTTCCGAAATGGACATGAGTCTTCCAATTTGAAGATCACATCGAGAGAATTCTCAATCGTCAATCTACAACAGTGGAAGGATAGTGTAAGGATTAAATGCTAACCATTAATCTGGTTCATATATTTAATGTGAGTCATCCGATTGTATCGACGATATCATAATCGAGAATTTTTCAATGTAGTAAGTCACGAAGACCCGATGGGAAAAACATCGAAATTCCGTCATTCGTCCATCTCAGTGGGTAATATGAATTGTCTGATAATTTCAATGATATCATCACCGAGAGATTTGAAATGTAGTGAGTCTCAAAATCCTGAAAGTAAAGACGCCGAAACTCCATCAGCCGTTCATATCATCAGAGAACGAATCATGACCATTGATTTAATAAAGCGCTCAAGAACTCGTTTGGTCTAAACGCTTAAGTTTGAGGTTTCTGACATTGGTCATATGCTATAATGCTCTAAAAGGAATATGTCACTATATTTGGTAAAAGCCTGTGGTTCTATGCCATGGTCATATATGATGGTTTGAAGGAAGTGACTCCATGGAATTTGGTCTCTATAAAGTTAACAGAGATTCAAGATAGAATTTAAAGGATTAAATTGATTCATAACAGTGATCAATTTATGGAAATCCTTCACTGTAAAAATGATAAAATAGTGATTATAATTAAGTTAATCGAAGAGGCGTGATGATCGAATATGGTCTGTTGGTGAGACAAGAACCCAAAAAAAACAAGAGTACGATCTAATGAGTCGATCCATGTTTGTAATCATCTCATGACAAAAATGAACCGATACACAGTCATGATTAAAAAAGAATTAAATCATGAAAATATGAATAAAAAATAAAAATGAAAAATGATATTAATTAAAGTTTAGATTATCATTTTAAATGAAAATGTACAATGGTTCAAATAAAGGGACACGATGTTTTAAATTTCACACCTGTTTGAAGATTATATAAATGAGAAAAAGTGGTGAGAAGATGGTGTCTATGTGGTTCACAATAGAAGATCTAAAACAGGAGCAGAGTCCAAGATGAAGAAATCTTCATTCTAAGGTGCATGTCAATGTCTAATTGAAGATAAAGAATAGAAGAAGACAAAGCAACAATTATGCAATCCAGAACTTGATAAAGAAGACCATACAAGTAGAGGCTGCAATAGACAAGTTGAAAGTACAACAATGGCTGCATGAGTCAAATTCGATGAAGAGCAGAAGAGATTGAATTTCATTATAAAATAAGGGTGGTTGGGTGGTGCAAGGGCAGGTTGGAGCCTACAGGGGAGTTGGTGCTTCCTGGTCAGTTGTAGCTGACTAAACAAGGGGTCATAGGCTCCTACCAGTTTTTGCTGGTGAATGAGGGTGTGGGTGCATCCTTCCAGTTGTAGATGGTAAATGGGGTGTTGCAACATCCCTTCAGTTGTAGCTGAAGAAACTTGGGGAATGTCTCTCCATCAAGTTGTAGCTTGAAATTTTTTTTGTAAAATAACTTTTTATTAATGAGAAAAGAGTTGGTGGTTTTCGCTATTAGGTTCCACGATAAAATCTTGTGTTCATAAGGGTTTTTTCTTCATCATATATTGCTTAATTCAATAATTAATATGTGTGCTTAATATGGATGAAGATAAAAAGAAAAAGTAGGCAATACTGATTCACCCCGCCCTCTCAGTATTGTTGGATATTCCATCAAAAACAACAAATATTACCTATTTTTAGGGATCCTAGAAATGGAAAAGAACTACCATTGACTAAGAAACGCATCTCCATTGACTGGTGCATCCATCCCCATATTAGCCAAAACTGGATGGATAGGTGGTATATGGTTTTTGATAAAACTCCATGCAATAACAAGGAGATTCCATTATATTTTATGAGAAAATTATGGGATGATTTTATTATGGGTAAGCATGTCAACTACTTTTACATTGGTGGATTCCAGGGGGTGGGTCAAGGGTCCGCACAAGACCAAGAGCATGCCAGATGAAACCCTGTGTTAGGTCCTCATCCCCCTAGGAGAATTCTTGACCCCCTTACCTAATATCCTCCTATTGTAGAGAACTTACAATAGGTACAACTAGCCATCTCATCATTGATTCATAGCCTAGTGCAACACAATAGCTTTGTTGCACTATCTCGGCAGGAGGTGCCTGCTAGTGACATTGATAGAGGGGTTGGAGCGTCAACATGCAAATGAGAGTACAGTGAGGAGAGAGCACATGGAAGAAATAGAATTCATCCATGTGAACCTAACATATGCTCGAGCTATGGGAAAAAATGTTATGGGCATATAGATTTTAGTGGATAACATAGCTTCATGGAGGAGGTCAGTACCTTAACCCTCTCTATGTTCTTCATCATTATGTATTTATTTTGTATTTTGTGTATTTATATAGATATTTGATTTTATGTTGTTTTGTAGTTGTTGCGTCCCAACAATAGACCCTCTACGCCTATGGATGCATTAGTTCCTATCCCCACCACTAATGCAATAATAGAGACAACATATTCATTGGGTGAACCATACACACATGTATGCATCACATTTGATATATTCAACACAATCATTTCCTTATTTTATGACATCCTCAAATTTTTTATATGTTCTCGTGTTTCTATAGGATTTGGCACTAGGTGATGCCAGGGAATGTCCATCTAGGATGGACAAGTCACCAGCATCACATGTATCATGTGTAAAGTTAAATATCGTATAATTCTCAAATTGTTTGTGTTTATGTTTTTGAATTTTACTATTGAGTACTAATAGTTCAATTTTACTCAAATGTATGCAGGTCACCAATATATTTGTTAGGTATAGTAGTATTGCACCCCTTGGGCACCTAGGTGTTTCTTCTAGGTTACCTTTCTCAAGGCCTAGGGTGTTGGAATCACTTGTACAACATGTGAGGGTCCATCGCAGCCCACCTGTCTGCCATGCACCCACCCCCACCACCACTTTCAGCCCCATTGACAGATACTGCCATAGTAGAGATTGTCTTAGAGCAGGTTGTACAACCTAGTGCTACATATTCTAGTGAATCTCCATCGATGCTTGAGATATTCATGGTGCGATAACGTATTAATGATAATTTTTTTATGTTTCATGAATTTTGTTTTACGCATATTTGTTTACTTTTCTTGACTTGATCCTTGCAACTGATAGAGGGTGGAATTTGTGGAGAGATTGGGGTCATGGAGGAGGGTAACACCCTCACAATTGAAAGTTTCATATGCAGTGAGTTCTATTATGTTAAATTACAAAGTATCTTTTTGTATGTCTATTAATTCATTGAAGAAAAAAACTTATAACATTATTTATTCTTTGTGCAGTTTCCAGAGCGTTGAAGGATGCCCAGGCCTAGAACCTCTCGAGGTGCATCCTCAAGAAACAAAATAAAGATAGTTTTCTGGGATGCTCATGAGGCTGGTGAGGGTGGAAATGGTCAATGATTGACCAATTACTGCCATTTTGTATCTAGGCCACGATATATATGTTTTTTATGTTAGGGCACTTCTTGTCGCTTTGTATATTGGGAACGAGTTGTCATTTTATAAAAAATGAACAATTTAGATGATATTGAGTATATATATATATATATATATATACACACACATAAAATTCATACATTTTGGAATTCAAACACGTTTGAACTCATATATTCATCAAAATCAAATGTGTGTGTGTGTGTGTGTGTAGACACACACACATTTGATTTTGATGAATATATGAATTTAAAAGTGTTTGAATTCCAAAGTGTATGAATTTTATGTGTATTAATCCCCTGATTTTTTTCTAATGTGATTATAAATACTTGCATTATGCATTAATCAATAGCTTATGGTGGAAATGTTTGTTAAGTGTTAAATCCATAAGAAATTAATGGTTCTAAAGTAGCATTGCTTGCTAATCAACCATGTATATCTACAACATCGATAGATCATTCATTCTGAATTATTTGCATGAATGTTATGGATATCCATATTGTAACTCACAACCAACAATATGGACTGTTATCACTGAAAAATCGTCCGCAACATTAAAAAAAATGATTGAAGAAAGACATCAGTTCTAGCAACAATTAGTACACCTACATCATAAAAATCCATCAAAAAGGGCATAAAACTATATACTTTGTTCATAAATCAAAGTGCACAAATTCACCAAAGGAAGCACGTGCACTATGCACAAAATGTGCACACCAACACAACCCTAGTTGTGCAGAATGCATAGGATGCATCACTGTCTGCAAGAAAACCTGTGCACTTCTCATGATCGGTGCATTTATGAATCTTGTCGGCCTATCAACCACTTCCATCCAAACCTCCAACACAATTTAACACTTAGATCTGAGCGAAATCTAGCTTGGAGGTTGGTCAAGGGCTAAGAAGTACCCTAAGAGTCCCCTTGTTCACGTTATGAACCAGTTATATCTTGCCATGAATGGACACTATAAATATGTACCATCGGTGTGCTAGAAAAATAAGAATTTCAAGATATTGTTATGCTGCAAGAATTCTTCTTGGAGACTCCTCATTTATCTTTGAATCATTCAATAACTATAGCAAGGGCCATTCCACTCACCTCTTGAGGGGATTGGGATTGTATTTATTCACCATTGTTACTTGCCATTGTATGAAGAGAAGGGCTCTCTAGTAGGGAACTCAAGATCCCACCCAAGGAGGAAGAGGGGATTCATAAGTCCCTGCCTTTCTCTATGGTGCTAGCCTATCAATACATTGATCCATTGGTAGCTATATGATTGCCATTTTGTTTTTCATGGTTCTAGTTCTTGCAAGTTTCTCTAACATTTGTTTCATTTTGTTTTTATTTCCTTGTTTCATGCATGTTTTGATTATCTAATAAACTCACAACTCTCTTTCTTGTTTAGCTGACTTAACTAGGCAAGTAAGTGTTGTGTTTTTGCTCACCCATGTGACAAAACCAACACAACATGGAATACCTCTTGAATTATCTCCATCCAATGACAATGACAATCCACACTCAAATAGTGGTCACTTGAAAATATTGTGACCTAAAAAATGGCATATTACAATAATTTATTATAGAAATAAATTTTCTCATTTATCTTATACATAATTGTAAATCACTTAATAATTTCAGCTTAATGTTATTTTCTAGGGCACACACATTATTCCCCTCTTTCTATGCATGACATATATAAAATAATTTTATTTATGTGTAACCCTTCATAAATGCCAAAAATACTAGTCAAGGACTCATTAATGTACATGTTTGTTTAGATTGTGTATTGGGTATATGTAAATTTTGTTAAACCCATCAATTATTAATAAAATTTGTTCAGTCTTCCATGATGTCCACTAAACTTATTGATTTTGATCAATAGAACGAGAGAGTTCACATGGAAACTAGATCTTAGAATGGGTATAATTTTCCACCTATAAATAAAGGTTTTGAGGTTAAATTTCATGACACACCATAAAAAGTAATGTTATTCTACCAAAATTCCTCCAGGGAGTCTTGAAACCATTATCCTTTTACCTTCACCATCTATGAGAGTTTATTGCACATTCCTACCCAATTTTTGGGTTAAATCACACAAGGAGAAGAAGGACCCTCCCAAACCCAATCCCACTATCTTCTTTATGCCATGCCATTTCCATGCCATGGCTTTCCATGTCATGTCTTTCCATTCCATACCATTGTCATGCCATTTTCATTCCTTTCCAAGTCATTCCATGGCATGCCATTTCCATTTCCACGCCATTTTCAAACCTTTCCATGCCATTCCATTGCCATGCCTTGCCAATACATGCCATTCCATGCCATTTCCATGCCTTTCCATATCATGTCATTTCCATGCCAATTCTATGCCTTTCCAAGACATGCCATGGCATTCAATTTACATGCCATTCCATTTCCATGTCATTTTCATGCCATGACATTTCCATTCCTTGCCAATCCATGCCATTGTCATGTAGCTTCCCATGCCTTGTCATGTAGTTTCACATTTTAGCCTATATAAAAATAAATATAACTTTCCATTGTCATGCCTAGCCAAGCCAATAAATGATATTAAATAAGTTACAACATGATAAATATAACAACCTTTAACACAAGTAATCATTGCATGAAAGGGGGCTGGAAAATGCAAGCCTAAACTAGGGCTTAGATAACAAATGCTTGTTGAAATGCAAGATGACACATAACAACCCTAGAATATTCAAGACATCAAGCCCTATAATGTTCAAGACATCATTGCTATGCCTACCAAGCCATGCCATGACATTCCCTTTCCTTGCCAAGCCATGCCATTGCCATGTAGCTTCCCAAGATGGAACATAACAACCCTATAATATTCAAAAAAATCATTTCCATGGAACATAATAGCCCTATAATATTGAATATATCATTTCCATTCCATTGTCATTCCTTTCCATGCCATGCCATTTCCATTCCATTTCCAATCCATGCCATGCCATGCATAAAAATATGCAAGGAAAAAGTCAAATCAAAATGGGGATTGCAATGAAACAAGAATAGAAAAGAAAAAAACATTTGCATGCCATTGTAATTCCATGCCATTGCCATGCCTCGCCAAGCCAATTAATGATATTAACGAATTTACAACAAGATAAATATAACATCCCTTAAAACAAGTTATCATTAAATGAAAGGGCACTGAAAATGCAAGTTTAAACTAGGGTTTAGATAACAATTTTTTTTCTGAAATGAAAGATGGCACATAACATCCCTACAATATTCAAGACATAAACCCCTTGCATTTCCTTTCCATGCCATGCCTTTCCTTTTCATGCCTTTTCTTTCCCTGCCTTTCCATAGCATGCCATGCATTGACTTGCCTTGTCATGCCATGCCTTGCCTTACCATGCATTGCCATGCATTGTCTTACCATTCCATGCCATGCCATACATTTCCTTTCCTTACCATGTCATGCCATGTAGGAATTGTCATACCTTGCCTTGCCTTGCCATGGTATGTTATGGTTTGCCTTAATTTTCATGGTATGGTATGGTATGCCTTGCCTTTCCATGGTATGGTATGGTATGGTATGGTATGACTTTCCTTCCCTTGCATGGTATGGTATGGTATGGTATGGTATGGTATGACTTTCCTTCCCTTGCATGGTATGGTATGAAATGGTATGGTATTGTACGGTATGCCTTACGTTGCCATGGTATGGTATGCATTTCCTTTCCATTGCCTTGTATGGTATGGTATGGTATGGTAAGGTATGGTATGCCTTGCCTTTCCATCACCTTGTATGGTATGATATGGTATGGTATGGTATGCCTTGACATTGCCTTGCATGGTATGGTATGGTATGATATTGTATTGTATGGTATGCCTTGTAATTTCCTTGCATGGTATGGTATGGTATGGCATGCATTTTATTTCCATTGCCTTGTATGTATGGTATGGTATACATTGCCTTTCCTTGCCATTCCTTGCCATGCCTTTCATTGCCTTGCCTTTACTTTCCTTGCTTTGCATGGTATGGTATGGTATGTATTGTATGGTACGATATGCGTATGGAAATGGTATGGTATGGTATGGCATGAATTATCTTTGTATGGTATGGATTTCCTTTCCATTGCCTTTTATGGTATGCATTGAAAATGGTATGGTATGCATTGCCTTGCCATTTCATGGCCTTACCTTGCTTTGCAAGGTATGGTATAACTGACACATGGAGGATTTTCCCTAAGATAGTCCAAGAGTTTGGACAGATTGCGAACTTTCAGGCAACGTGCCATAACATGTGGTTGCAGGCAAAGAGGGACCCAATGAAGGAGTGGCTACACCTGAGATAATGTGTGACAACGAAAAATATACAAATGGATTTCCAGGAGTGGCATGAGGAATGGAAAGTGCCAATAATTCCAAAAACAATGCCAACAATACAGACTCAGATGTAGGCCAGAATAGTCCCTACGAAGTAGACAACCAAAAATGGTGCCAACAAGAAGAAGAATGTTGCACAAGGCCAAGTGGGCAGAATCAACCCAACTCAAACGAAATGCAGTATGCATAGGAAATCACAGTGTGGTTCCACAGAAGGGCCATTGCGCACAAGACAAACACCAGGAGTTACAGGAGAACAAGTGCGCACAAAATAAGTATGAACAGAGACACAGGATATACCTATGGAGGAAGAAATTGGGTAGGAGACAGGAATGGATACACAGATGACAGAGACATCTAATCCATTAGATTACCGAAGGAAGAGGATAGGGGAGCATGCAAGTGGCTCTAGGAAGAAGGAAAAATCCCATAGAACACCACTTCACACATCACTAATAGAAGATGATGTTGAACTAGTAGCCACAACAATCAAAGATCGAATATCAAAGGTGTGGGAAAATGCTGAGAAGAAAAGGGATTAAATTTTTGAGTAGGTATAGGAAGTGAAAATTACATTGGATTAGTTGAGGATCGGGGCAGAGAAGCCACAAAAAGATAAACCAACGAAAACTAGGGAACAAATTCTTGTTGGAGAAACAATGCAAATCATAGCACAGGGGAGCGCCAATTTTATCATAACACCTGATATGTTTTTCATTGATGAGGAGGAAACACAGAAGCCCCTAAAGGAAATTGAGACATTGGACTTGGTGTTGGACAAGATCCTGACGAATTCTCTGTATAAATTACAGATTAGTGTCATGCAAGAAGTTCAGTCTAGGGAAAGGTATGATGCGACGAACTTATAGATAGCGCAGGAAGGGAACATCACACTAAAGGAATTAATCAACCAAGAAGGTCAGGAAAAGAAGATAGCATATAAAAAGGTAGAGGAGATGGAGAAACACATAAGCAAATTATTTCAAACCATCCCGGACAACGCAGAATTAGAGGAAGTATATTCCAAGGAGAAGATGATGAAAATAGCACAAACCTTGGAGTAGTACCAGATCCAAATAAAGGAGTTGGAGGATCACGAAGTATCCACTACTCCTCCAGAAGTCAGAGCACAGAGAGAGAAGGATGCTAAAACATCTGGAAAAAAAAATTGCGTAGGCGATACAATGAATAACAGAGTTGTTGGAGAAGAGCACCCAGTTGTGGATACAACTCTTAGAATATGGGATCTTGCAAGAGATGCAAGGAAAGTAATATAGAGTGCATACAGTAATGGAATATCGAAAACAGTGACAAAAGACAATTCCACTACTCGAGAAAATCAATATTGCGCCAAAGATGAAGAGCCTACAGGCAGAGAAGAAAGCAATGCAGGTGTAGAAAATCGCAAGAGAGGCTCAATTGGAGCCCCTGTAGGAAAATGCAGAGCATTTGGTTGTGGAGATCGATGCAGTGAAACTGCACATAGAACCAATAGGCTTCGAGGGCATATAAATATTGGTACCTCTAGTCACTACATAGATGGTAGAAGCCATGGCGGAGAAGAGAAACTAGGCTCAAAAGCAATGCCAGCAAGCAACACAGATGTATGAAGCACTGGCACAGGAAGTGAAAGATGCAGGAGTCAGAGAGTGACTCAGGATGAGTCATGATGTCAATGTTGGGGGCCCATTGGCACAAACCAATTTTGGGAAAGAATCAAAGAAGCACCGGAAAATAAGGAGCGCGCCGGAAAAAGAGGAAAAGTAGCACTGAAAAAATCAGTTACAAAGTGGACAAACTGATGCAGAGCAGTTGGGAAGTGGAAAAGCGTCGAGTTGGAGAACGGTTGGATCATGGACTAGCTGATATTAAGTTAAGGGGAAAGTGGACAAACCTAACCCACTTAGGGTTAGGGTTCTTGTAAGGGCTTTGTCCCATTTTGTTGTATAAGTAGAATGTATTAGGATGATGAAAAGGGGGTATTTTTAGTTAGTGTGGATGTCCTTTATTTGGTTAGGAGGTCTATGTTGAGAGTTTGGGTTAGATGCTCTCATTTTTGTGAAGGATATCATGATCTGTGGAGATCAATTGTAATGGAGGAATAAATGTACAGTGTGTAGCACTGGATTTTGCATGAATATCAATAAAGAGTAAAAACAATGAATCTTTGTGGATGTAGCCCATAAGGGGGTGAACCACAATATATTTGTGTCATGTGTATGAATGATTGAATTTCTTATGGTTATAATTGATTTCATGAGCTATATGATAAATATGTTAAAATAATAGATGGAATAATATTGCACAACATTGAATGAATCTGTGTCATTGGTTATATGTTGTGTCACTGGTAAGAGTTAGGTTTAGTATAATAAATGGGAATTTGAGAGCTAGAGGTTGAGTAGATATAATGCCTCTTAGAGAGATACTCATCCCATCCCATGGTTGCATACCCTTGAGTCCTTCGACCACCCATTGAAGCCATATCGGGTGAGACTACATAATGCACTTTGTACATTGTGTTGCCTTCTGATATCCAGAAGGGTCGATGGTCGAGGGGTTGTTGGTAATCTTGTAGTTAGAACCTAGGTCATCCCATAGAAGCCAACATTGTGCATGGGGTTAAGGGTAAAGTATAGGTTATGTGTCATCTTAGATGGAGCTAGGGGGGTATAGGTCATGGTCTAGGTCACGGTCATGTTCATATAAATACTCATATAAGTAATCCATTGGAAGAAGAACAAAAACTAAACACTCACCGTACAGGCGAGGCTACATTTATCCATTGCACATATCCTTTATTTTTTGTGAGACATGCCTCACCTTTATATGGATAGAGAGAGAGGGAGGTAGAACTAGGGGCAAAGAGAAGGAGGAAGAG
>SNQJ01S0253021.1:0-10800 GCA_010110895.2 Picea sitchensis | reverse complement strand
TAAACCTCTGCAATATTGTCTCGACATATTTTCTCTGATTTAACCATAGTTTCCTCCTTTTTCGATCTCTTCTAATTTCCATGCCCAAAATGAAATTTGAAGCACCGAGATCCTTCATGTCAAATTGAGAGGACAACTGAGTTTTCACATCCTGGATAATCTCCTTGTTGTTTCCTATCAGCAATATGTCATCCACATACAAGACCAAATAAATCAAATGATCACCAATTAATTTAAAATATACATAGTGATCCTCTTTGCTTCTTGTGAATCCTAGTCCCAACATATAAGTATCAAATTTTTTATACCACATCCTTGGTGATTGTTTTAAACCATATAGGGACATTTTCAGCTTGCATACCAGCTCCTTCTTTCCCTTCACAGCATAACCTTATGGTATCTTCATATAGATTTCTTCTTCTAGATCCCCATGTAGGAATGTTGTCTTCACATCCATCTGTTCTACTTCAAAATCAAATGTAGTAGGAACATATAACATAAATCTTATAGAGGTTAACTTGGCAACAAGAGAAAAAATCTCACCAAAATCAATTCCCTCAACCTGGGAATAACCCTTTGCTACTAACCGAGCTTTGTATTTCTCCACATTTCCTTCTGCATTTAGCTTCTTTTTAAATACCCATTTGTTTCCAATGGGATTTCTTCCAGTTAGCAACTCCAATAGATCCCAAGCCTCATTCTTATCCAAAGATACCATTTCTTCATCCATGGCCCTTTTCCAGAGATTTCCATCCTCTGAATCCACTACCTCCCTGACTATTCTAGGATCATCATCAGTGATAGAGAAAGAAAAAATTGAATGGTAATCATATGGAGTATACCTTTTCGGTAGCCTTCTTTCTCGAACTGATCTCCTCAATACTGGAGTATGAGGATCTTCTTCTTCTTATTCTTGTTCTTCTGTAGAGTATGATTCATCATCCTTTAAATCAAACTCTATTTTCTCTGGTTCTTACTTATTTGGTAGGACTTCCTTTTTAACAACTTCCTTCACTTCTCTAAATACCACATCTCAGCTATACACTACCTTCTTAGTTTTTGGGTTCCAAATCTTAAAACCTTTGAGACCATCTTTATATCCAATAAAGATACACTTTTCAGCCTTCTTATATAGCTTACTCTTGTTTTCCTTTGGAACATGAACATATGCATCACAACCAAATACCTTGAGATGTGTGAGAGAAGGTTCCTTACCAATCCATACCTCTTGTGGAGTCTTGTCATCCAATGCTGATGAGGGTGATCTGTTGACCAGGTAACATGCAATACCCACTGCCTCTGCCCATAATTCTTGCCCTAACCCGACACCACTAAGCATGCACCTTGCTTTTTCCATTAGTGTCTTATTCATCATTTATGCAACTCCATTTTGCTGAGGTGTATATGGAGTAGTCTTATGCCTTGTTATACCGCACTTCTTACAGAATTCTTCAAATTCATTCCCGCAGAACTCTCTACCATTATCTGTCCTCAACACCTTAATTATTTTCTCTGTTTGATTCTCAGCAAGAGCCTTAAACTTTTTAAACCTGTCAAAGACTTCGGATTTCTTCCTGAGGAAATATATCCAAGTATTCCTCGCGAAGTCATCTATAAATGAGACATAGTACATAGATTTTCCCAATGATGGGACCGACATAGGTCCAAAAACATCACTGTGAACTAGTTGTAAAATTCCTTATGTCCTCATTGCACTAGAGGGGAATCTTACCCAATTCTACTTCCCATATAGACAATTTTCACATAAATCAAAATCTAGAGAGCAGTTAGACATACCTTCAACCATACCTTTACCATGTAGTAGTCAAAGACCCTTTTCTCTGATATGTCCCAGTCTTTGATGCCACAGCATAACCTTTTCTCTAGAGACTGTAGGAGTTATTTCTTCTTCAACTCCAATAACAGGAACAATGGAACTATTACACCCATCACTAATAGTGCTTCCTTGCAGCTTATATAGATTTCCAAACTGAACTCCCTTCAGCAACACCATTGCTTCTCGAACCATCCTACATGTTTCCTTTTCAAATATTGTTTTTACCCTAGATCGTCCATTTTGCTTACAGAAATCAAATTTCTAGCCAAACCTGGGATGTGTAGAACACTAGGCAGTGTTCTAATCCTTCCATCTATGAGCCTCAACTTGACTTGTCCTCGTCCTATGATTTTGGTTGTCGAATCATCACCTAGGAAAACATTACCTCCATCATACCTTTCATATTCGCAGAACCACTCCATGTGGGAAGTCATATGAAAGGATGCACTAGTGTCAACCAACCATGACTCATGATCTATATGTGTGCTTGAAGAAGCCAAGTACACATCCCCTCCTTCTTCCTTGGATGTATTTTCTTCTGTAGAGGGAGATTCTTCAAATCACTTATTTTTCTCAATTTTGGATCTACACTGGTTCTTGTAGTGCCCTTCTTTTCCACATCTCCATCATATCTTTACAAACTTTCTGGGATATTTAGATTTACCCTTAAGACTTAGATCTCCCACTTGAGAACTTAGATCTATTTCTTTTCTCGAAACATCCTCTTGCAAATAATGCGTTTGTGCCCTATCCTTCCATATTCTTTTGTTTCATCTCCTATGAGAACAAGGATGAGACTACTTCATCAAAATTCAAGGAACTTGTATTACTACCTATGGCCACAACCAGACTATCCCAGGAGTCTAGTAAAGAACACAGTAAATTGATACATTTATCTTCATCTGAAATTTTAATCTCAGCATATACTAACTAACTTACCACAGTATATAAGGTGTTCAAATGCTCTGCCACCGAGTCTCCATCTCTCATCCTCGGGTTATACATCTTATTTCTCATGAATAGTTTATTCACTAAGGACTTAGACTAATACAACTTCCCCAATTTTTCCCATAAATCCTTGGTTGTAGCTTCCTCTGACACATTCAGTAGTACTGAACCTGAGAGGCATAGTTGGATTGTGCTCTTTGCCTTCCGATCCAACTTTTTCCAGTCATCTGTTGAAGTTCCTGTAGGTGCAGTACCTGGATCTACCGCGTCCATTGATCTCTATCCACCAACAGATCTTCCACAGCTCAAAACGTTTCCCATTAAACTTATCGATCTCCATCTTCTAATTGCTTGCCATTTATTTTCACCTAAAAAACAATACCACATATATCCCACTGTAACAAGGCTTATCACAGTCCCGAGCCAAACGCTTGACCACAAAGGTGTCCCCCTGAAGCCAACCTGGCTCTGATACCAAATGTAGATTTTAACCTTGTACAATATTTATTGCAAACATATTTTCAGTAAAAGAATAGAAAAGATAAAATGGCAAATACAAACATTACATGGAGATTTTTCCCATGGAAAACCAACATATTCTATATTATCATTGTGATACATTGTTTACAATACAATATACACATAGGAGCCAACGGAATCCAAAACCCTAACCCAATGACCTGGATTAGTCAACAACCCTAATTCCTTAACCGGAAATAGAAAACCATTCGCAAAGAAACCATGTGTCAAAAAACCACCTAAATATGTGACACGTTTCCTGAGGCAATAAAAAAAATTCAGGGGCGCTGCCCCTACACCCCCCAACGGGGACCTAGCGGCCACCCCTCTAACCCCCTTGTGTGCCCGGCGCAACGCTCTGACACTACTACTCGTGCAAAGAATATAACACATACCCAACAAGTTTTTCCTACTGTACCTCTACAGCTACACCCCAACATCATGGACTTCCTTGAGCATCCTGTCCAACTAGAGAATTATGGTTAAGATAACAACCCTGTAAACCCTCCTTCTAGTGTCGCTCAACGGCATGTTAATCCTCCTCCACCTCCTCATATAGTACCACTTATTGCATTAGTTTCTTCCATGGCTTGTTCACCTCCTAAAGATAATAGAGTGCCTCCCCATGATCTCTAGATAGATAAAGGAACGAAACATGTTACCTCTCCTAGCACCGAGGCATCCCAATCATCCTCTATATATTCAAAACAACAATCAACAAAAGAATAAAGTGGCAAAAGAGAAATTTCCTTCAGTGACATGCATCAGGAAATAGTTAAGTATGAAGAGAAAAAGTCTTATTGTTGGTTTGCCAATTTGACATATTTTACGTCATCAATTGGTCTCCTTTTACCTTATTCATGATCCCATTTACTATGCCTGATACCATATTTACCCATATTTTTTATGTTAATGTTCCTCACAAGATTAATGTTGTTAATTGTCATCATTTCCTTCATTTTTAATCATTTAGAGAGGATTTGGATTAATCTTATTGATGAAGGTTTTGGCAGTTATGTTCTCGTACCTCTAGTTGTTCCAATACCCAAGTTAGTCAGTTTGCATATATGCACTCACCTAGATGGAAGATGGTTGCATGGATTTTAAATATCTAAACCCCGGCATGGTTTGTGTGCCTTGGTTCGCGCCCACGTCACACATAGAGGTCTCCAACTCATGATATACAATTCAAACAACTTGTGTCAGGAAGAACCGACTAATGGACTTTGGGCACAATTTCCGGAGAAATGAAGAAGAATATGGAAAATTTGTGACATGGGTTTTGTCCAGAACATCCTCATTTAGGTGTCTCTTTTGAAGTCTCTCCAAAATGTTTGTGGATTAGGAGATACATGTGGTTCTTCGGAAGTGTACTTTCGTGTTATGGTCGCTAGGAAACTACGTCCCAAACAAAGCAACCAGTTAGCAAAGGAATCAACTCCGGCCTATTCTCATATATTTTTGTGGTAAATGGATCAAATGTAATCAGATCTTGAGTTTTTCTTCAACCAAGATCTACCAAAAACATACAAAGACAATATTTTGTAAATCTGTCCATGATTGACAGTCTAGATTTTGAGGAATTGGTTCCAATTCGCCCCCTGCCTCTTTATATAAAATGTATGAGCGGAGTAGAGGGGGGGGATGGGAGATTTAATGTTATCCTTTGTTGACGCTTAAATCTGTTATGACCGAAACAGAAACCTCACAGGGATATAAATCCCCCTGCGTTTTTATAGAGGTGGTACTCCTCTTTGTTTCAAGATTTTATTGGAATTCTAGATTTTTAAAATAATATAGGACTTTGATAAAGTTTGTTGTGATATTCAAATAATTATAAAGATTGCAGAAAATTAAAAAGTTTTGTTTTTAAAGAGAGTTCCTGAGAGATGACCAGGAACCTCACAGATCACATATTTGAAAAAGATAAACAAAATTTCCTCACATCCATCATAGTTAAACTAAAGATTTATGATCACACAAAATAAAAGAAGATGGTAGGGATGACAGAGTAGCAAGACTTGGAAAGAAGACAGGAAGAAGTTATCACATTTCGGTTAAACCTTTCTAGTCAAAGAAGCGGAGTAACTGGATGAAAAACTGATAAAGAAAGCAAAATGTGATCAGCATGAACTTACTATGATGATCTCTCTCTTTCATTCACTTGCTTGTTGTTGTCCTTTTATTGTCCTCATTGATGGTTATAGGAACCGTCTCAATTGTTGCTTCTTGGCCTTCTTTGGTCAATTTGTCAATTGCCTTTTTAAATCGATATTCGATGTAGTTTTTCATTGGTGCAACGTTTATTTCATGCATGATTTTAATATTAGACAATTTTCCTTTCAAGTCTCTTAAGTCATGAGAAATGCCATGTATTGTCTTGCCACCTCTGTAATGAATAATTTGCTAGATACATTATATGGGAGAAAAGAAGGATTTTCTTTGGAACAGAATATCCTTATGACACTGTGATTCTCCATTTGTTCTATCATTCCTTTTTTCTCTAAGAATTTGTTAGCTTGGTCATATATCCTTGAAGTATTTTCACCCAACAACAACCTTTTGAAGACTGAGACAAAATTATTATAAACTTCATAAAAATATAGAGGGCTCTTATGTCTTCATAGTGCCTGATACCATGAGATAACCGGATCTATTTTACGGTTCACCCTCTTACTTATGGTCAAGTTTGGAAATTGACAGCAATACACTATAGCAAATATTAGATAGGAAGCCATAAAGAATTTTTTGTCCTTTTTATAGTGTGATAATTGGGACGAGATTTCGATAGAAATCAATTTTCCCCAGTTAAATATGGCATGTTCTTTCACTGTAAAATAAAATATATAAAATCATGCAAGAGATAGTAGTAATGCTTTCCTGGCCTGTCAACCTGGTAAACAACCACGCAATTTCTTGATAGGGGTTTTTGAAAGACTCAACCTGGATCCTGGTTATATCTTATGGAATAGACACAATATTCTCCAAATATTCAGGCGGGAGGTCAAGCCCATTTTTATGTTTCTTCAAAAATTCTCTACAGTCTTCTCCTTTGAAATTAAGTGTCGGCTCTAGGAGTTTCAACATCTTGCAAAAAACTTGCGATGAAAGGGAAATCGGAGAGTGATCTTGGAGTTGTATAATTCTATGGCTTGGCACGTACTTCTTGAGACACCATGCAACAAGTTATTTATAGTAAAAAACCTCAAGAACACATCTGGTGTGAGTGATTCCGGATGCAAAAATTAAGTCTTTTTGTGCAGGAGAAGAGAAATAATATGAATTTGCTATGGACCACTAAAAGTTCTGGTCTTCATGACCAACGATATTTAAAGTATCACCACAAAAATTTTGTCTAGCTATTTTTTCCATAGGTTGATCCAAAAAACGAAGGTACTACTGATAAATCGCAAGTTAGTTTAATGTACTTTTTGCATCGGATCGTTAAGAATGCGAAATACGTAAACTTGTTATCTTGTTTGCGGAATATCAAATGTGACTTTTACATGATGCTTATTAATGAATAAAGAGATCAGCCATTAATATACATGCTGCAAATGAAGAGAATAGAATAGAAAAATAGAAAGAGAAATAGAGACAAGAGGTTGATAACGGAGTTCACCAATCGTTGGCTACGTCTCCGGGCCCGCTTCCAAGTGGAGGACCTCTTTATTGCTCTTTAAAATGCTCAAAGTTCTCTTACAATGCTCTTCGTTGTTACATTACATGCTTCATGTCTTCTGTACAAGACCTCCTTGCTTAGATTCATGCATGCACCATCAAAATCCTCTCAACAACATGAGAAAAACGCCTCTCAAAACATGAGAAAAGACCAAAAATTACAAACTGCCCTTTCAAAACCCTGCATCAAAAAGTCTCTTACAAGCTTCAAAAAGCCTAGTTCTTATAGTTTTCAAGGTTCATATGAGGAATCCCAACTTCCCTCAATATTTGGCCTCTTTCTGGGATCAAATCCCCCTTCAAATGGCCTAAAATCCTCAAAAAATCCATTTTTTGAGCATAATAATAGTAAAAAATCACTTATGTATAGTTAAAAACCCATTTTTTCTAAAAAAATACACAGTAAGCCCCTAAGACAGGGCACGCGCCCCCTTTACTAGGTCACATGGGGCCAGATGGCCAAGTGTTAGCGCTCCAAGTGCTATGCGCCAGCCCCCTTAACTGTTAGCTCCTGGTTTTGGGGCGCCTTCCATGGGATCTGGCCTAATCTACCCTTGGGTGCGCCCAGAATTAGCCCTTGGACGTGATCATGTAATGAAACCATGTGTTGGGGCTTAGCCCTAGCCCCCTTGCGCCCTCCTTTGGATATTTGACCCCAAAACTATAGGAAAGTGGGTTTTTTTCATAAATTTGACTTTTGGCAGGTTGGTAATTGAACTTTTCCAAAGACTTGGAGCTAGCCATGGGTCAGAGGTTCGAATCCCATGGACCCCCAAATACTTTTTACATGCCAATCAGTAGTGAAGTTCCACATGGCTGCCCATGTCCTGGCCATGTGGCACTTATTCATTTGCCAGTTGACCATTGACTTTTGCCATAGAAGAATCTGATTGTCGTGCAATATTTTTCACATCCAGAGTCTGTTTTGAGGAAAATGAATATATGGTCGGAATCAGCGCGACGAGACGGTCGCGATGGAATTGGTTTCATCCAATTCTGAGAACTTTGATTTTTGAGCATTTTCTGAGCCTGGGGAGCCTCCTGGATCATAGGTTGACAGGAGTGTTTCTTCAGTTGGATAATAACTTGAAATTAATATTTTCGGAGAGATGATGATAATAAAATCCCTTGGAAAATGGATAATTAATGCAATTTAATGAGTAATTCCTCGAACCTTTTGCCATTGATGACGATCTTTTTGGATCATGCGCAATCATTTGTTAGCATTAAACAACACTTAATGCATATTGGGAAAAGCAAGAGAATGGTGGGGACAGGTGAGAGGGAATTTGAATATGGAGCTTTTCATGAACCCACGAACCCACGGTTATGGATGATCAAAAATAAGCTAAGTGTAGAAAGGCGATCGGTCGGACTTGCATGCAAGAGAAATAAAATACTTAGGGGCTTGGCACCCGCAACAAATTTGATGGTCACAATGTAGATCTCGAAACTTTGGGTGCAAAGTGGAGATCATGGAACTTGGAGGATGAGGGCTTGAACCTGCGAACCTACAAAGTTGAAAAATGGCTAAGTATAGTGTAGCAACAGACTTATAACATGGGAAAGTGGATGGAGATGAAAATCCACCAACCCACAAACACGTTGATTAATGAAATGTGACTAAGTATGGTAACTAGAAAGGGATAAAAGAAGGGAAAAAAGAAAGAGGGAAACAAGGGGTGGTGTATAAGAGGGAAAATAAATGGAAAATAGAAGTTGGGAAAATAGAACGGGGAAGGAAAAATCTGGAAACGGGAAATGATCTCAACAATTGGCTCCAACTATGGGATGATAACCCACTGTGGGCTGTCAAGAATCCAGAATCTTCATGAACAGGTGATTCCATCCATTGGGCTATGGAGTCAAAGGTAAGAATATACAAACTAAGTAAAAGAAAAAATCATGTACAAGGAAATGAAAAAATTTCAGGTGAAGAAACCTTTCAAATGTTTCTGATTAGCAGGCAACATTAACATTTTACCCTTCATATCTTTGAGCATATAAGAATTAAAACCCAAGATCTTTTCAATGATGTATGGTCCAATCTAGAGTGATTCGAATTTTGTTTGCATCGATGGTTTCTTCTTATCTTTTTTCAAGAGTAACACCAATTCACCCTTCTGAAAATTATTTATGGTTGCATTCTGGTCAAAATATATTTTGATACTTTGTTTTCTCTGAGAAATTGTATTTAGGGATTTACTTCTTTCTTCCTCCAATTTCAATAACTAGTTGACCCTCTTTTGGATAGGTGAACTATCTTCTCCATCCTTTGTATTAACTAAAAAAGTCAAGGGATTCAGCTCGAGACTAATTGGCATTTTTTCTTCTTTCCCATAAACCAATGTATACAGAGACATTCCAGTATTGTCTTTCAGAGTCATTATACTCGCCCACAATGCATCGGTCAACTTTAAATGCCAATTCCTTTGGTTATTGTCAATATTTTTCTTCAATATCTCAATGAGTGTCTTATTAGTGGATTTTGTAAGACCATTCCCTTGTGGATAATAGTTTTATGACTACCCCATAACAATTCCATATTCTCCACAAAATTCTGTAAATTTTGAGCCAATGAAAATCGAGTCATTATCAGTGATGAATTTTTCTAGGACACTGAATCTTGAAAAAATATCATCTTTGAGAAACTTAACCAACTCTTCAGAATCAACCCATTTTAATGCCATTGCTTCTGGCCACTTTGTAAAATAATCTATAGAGGTGAGAATATATATATGTCCTTTGCTTGACTTTGGATTTATTGGTCCAGCGACATCGAGTCCCCATTGGGAAAATGGTTGTTCTACAGATATAGGTTGTAATGGCATTGCATTTTTTTTCATTTTCATTTAAAATTGTTGACAAGATACAGACTTCCTTATGGTAGCATACGAGTCTTTAAAAATTGATGGCCAATAAAACCCAGCTCTTATTATCTTATGAGCGGTGGCAGTAGGTGCAAAATGTAAACCACATATTCCTTCTTGAAATTATTTCATCAATTCTTGAGCTTTCCTTTCATCAACACATCTTAACAATATACCATCATAGTTCCTCTTGAACAATATATCAACAATCAACACATATTGACTCGACTTCATCTTCAATGTTCTTCGCTCTTTAGGGTTCATGGTGACTAGAAATTGTTCAGACTTCAAGTAGAATATAATATCTCTATACCATTCTGAATCTGCTATGGGTTCTCCGACTGAGATTGAAATCATTCCATCCAAAGGATCACTATTTGCAATGAGCTTACATAAACCATGTCCTTTGACTGCCTTTAAAGGTTTAATTTCAATATCATATTCTTGAATATTCACCAGCCAGTTTGCCCATTTTCCTTCTCTCAATTGTTGATTTAAAAGAATCTTCACATGAGAGGATGGAACTGTTGATGATTAAAATCGCAACAATGAATTCCGCTCGCAAAGGATTGCTAAAAACACTATTATTTAATTATGATAATAATATAATACTAGTAGGTGGGACCCCCTTGTAAACTAGAGGCACAAGGATAGACATATGACACATATTTTGTTGTTGTTATGATGTTGAGTACACGATCCTACCTTTTTGATGATGCAGTCTAGTTGCATTTGGTGTGATGTTAAGTGGATAATGCATTATTGTGGAATGCTTTTGGTAACCACTTGCGACATTGAATAGGTTCTATGGGTATGAGGAGCATGTTGTTTACAGTTGCTATGTTATAACCTTGTTACTAATTCTTATGTTGATTACTTAGCCACATATATGCAAGGGATAATTTAATATTGGCATGATCAAAACAAAGGGAAATTATGGAAAGG
>SNQJ01S0253020.1:0-12711 GCA_010110895.2 Picea sitchensis | reverse complement strand
TAAAGAAGTCATAATTGCAAAGGGTCTTTCATAGGGCTTTAGTATTGAAAACAAGGGGACAAACTATGGGAAAGGTTGGTAGAAATGGGGTCTCAAATTGTTGGAGGACTACAATACATGTGTTATTATATGAGAAGCTAATGACTAAAGATGTTAGAATTGCAAAGGGTCTTTTATAGGGATTTAGTATTGAAAACAAGGTGAAACAAGGTTTCCCCTCTCCCCTTGAATATTTAGCCTTTACAATGATAAAGCTAGAGGAATGGATAAGCATCAAAGGTGAACATACAAAAAATAATCATAAAGGTCATAAAGGTCTTGTTGTATGAAAACGATGTGATGCTAATAGTTGGGGCACTATATAACCTATATGATCATCTAGAGGGAATAAATTCCTTTTACATGGAGATTGGGATGAACATGAATATAATAAAAACTAACATAAGAACCTTCTAACACACAAAAAAATGAAAAAACCAAAAATCACGACTTCTAGGTGAGCCACTAGAGATATCCCAAAACCATAAATATTTGGGACTAGATTTCAATTGGAAGCTAAGGTGGGACACATGCACATGAAAGTGACTACAACAAATGCGGAAAACATTTTTTCTTCTACAAAATATATGTGGGACAATACACGTATGGATTGGAAAATGTTGTACTCCCTATTTTAGATGCCAATAACCCTAGTACTCCTTTATGGATGCAAGTATGAGAACCAAATATATATCGAATTGGATGGAACCACATCTAGGGAGTATGAAAGTTCCCAATAACAAGTTTTATGGAAGTAAAAACAACACCTTTTTGTGGAATTATTTCTAGGTTAATTAAGGCCTGAGAAAAACACTAATAAATTTAAATCAACAGGCATACACATGAGAATCAAGCTTCTTATTATGTCAATTCATGATTGACAGATAACTCATAAACAAGGATTGTAGTCCTATGATAATTATTACGATCATACATAACAAGGGCACATGGATTTTGTTCCTCATTACAATTCAATAACATAAACATAAGGCTCAAAGCTTCCATGATAGAGACATTAAAGCATTGTCTCATGAGACCAAGACTCCTTACTCGTTCCACACCAAGCATGGAGTATAACAACCCATATACCCATTCAACAAAAGACATGATAGTTTGAGAAACCATATAAGTTTGGCATATCAAGATACCCAATAAGTATCAATGAGAACAAAACTTTATATTTTTTATACATATTGAGAACTAGATCAGTTTAAGGCACAAAACCAAGCATACCAATCATAACAAGCATATTCCACATTTGATTATCGTAGTAATTATATATAGTGCATTTCTAAACACTATGAGTCTCAACTCATACCATTCTTCCAAAGATTATAAAAATGAGCTCAACTAACTCATCAACTAAATATCAATAACACTAGGAAAGTTCCTATTTAATCTCAGGGAAAAATGCGAAGCAATGAGACTCTCTATATAATACCCCTAGGTTGATTCCCATGTTGTAAATGTGTATATGTACATATATTTTCATAGCTTGGTGAGCCAATATGGTCTTTAGGCTGGAGTGCCTATGTGTTTATACTTTGGGCTAGGATGCTTGTGTGATATTAGGCTGGAGAGCATGTATGAAGAAAGGTCAGTGATCCTGGCATTGTAAATTATAATCACACTTGGATATATTAATAAAATACATCACTGATGCAAGCCAATTTAGACAAGAGAGTATAGGGGTATAGGAATCCATGAGAGGGAAAGGGGGCTACAGGACTATGTTAAGGGAGCTTAAGAAAAGGAATGAAATAATATATTCCTAAGTCCTAATTTATGTGTTTATCCGAAGTTCTCAAGTGGGGGGACAAGTTCCCAAGTGGTGGGGAAAGTAGTTCCTTGGTTTCCACATGCCAAAAAAGTAACATGCATATTTAAACTTTGGTTTTAGTGGAAAAACCATTCATTCCTTTATTTTCATCATTGTGACTTTCCATTTTTGGTATGGAATATTGGCTATGAGCTAGTGAGCCATTGCAACCCTATTTTTTTGTGAATGTTGTGAATCCTATGTTGATTTGGGTGTACAATTCTGCTTGGGTTTCCTTCAGGAAAAGATGGAGCCTTGGAGGGGGAATTTTCTAGGATAGGTTTCCCTAGTGTGAGGCCTAAAGGGCACAAGTAGACTCCATTATAACAATTGGAGTTGTTGGAGCCACAAAGATATGATCCTTCTTGGCCAACCTATGTTGAATCTCTAGAAGGGAAGTGAGACAATCCAAGGAACTACGGTGTAGAGAAAGGGGTACAATTCCTTGGGTTGTGCAGGTTGATGGGAGATGAGAGGTTGTAGGTTGGAACTATTGCTGGGGTTTGGTGAAATAACCCTGATCCCGCTGATCAAGATATTTTCTACTGATCTATTGTTTTGTCTTGCAGATCTGATACACTAGGGGTTTCTGGATGCGTTTCAATTTTATGTTTGAGATCTTGATGGTTATTGCATGTGCATGTGGGTTATTGCATGTGCATGTTGGTTATTGCATGCGCATGTTGAATATTTATGGTTTTAACAACATATAAAGGACGGATGTAGAAGTAAAGAACATCAACAACCCAATATCATGTATTATATGGTTTAAGCATGGAAATACAATAGCCTACTAGAAATATATAAGAATATAATCGTCAGCTAGATCTCATGGATCATCACTGGAATACAAGAAAATAACATAAAAATACCCGTGATCAGAAGATGATAGCAGATCTGATGCATGCATGGATAGATCGACAAAATATGCGATTCCAGAGAATTACGGTAACCGCTACCAGCTGGAAAAATCGTCCAGAAGAATAGACCGTCAGAATGCGCTAGAAAATACTCCAATAGAAGCACCCTAGCCTCTAGACTGAAATGGATGAGTGACGGATCTCAGATTTGATCTCTGAGGCACTAGATCTGGACCCCTGGGGGGTTTGCGCACCTTCTAGGACATTGGATGCGCCCCAAAGGATTCCACCAACAGAATCTAATGCTATATGGCGCAAAACGATCGTCTCGCCAAATGTGGAACTGGGTCGAAAGGAATTGCTCGGATCTTCTCTGATACTCTGCATGCAACTCCAAATGTCTATCCAGAAGAGCTGCGCCCTGAATGGATGGATGAGGCGATATGAAAGATTCCATCGTCAGAATCCAACGATAGATGGCTATATAGAAGAGACCTGGCTAGATCTCAAATGGGTTGGAAGGAAACTGCAATCTGGACTCGGATATCGTGCAGCTCTTCAAACCCTCAAACTGACTTGCGCCCTCACTAGCTGAGTTGCGCACTCTGCAATGGATACTCCTAAAAAGTATGGTGAAATACCTGGATGGTATCCCCGATGGGCTAGGGTGCGTCTCTCAACACCGAAACCTATCAATGGTGGTGGTTTCCTCCAGAAATACACAAAATAATAAGGTCGACTTTCTTCCTCCTCTGGGAACTCTCAACATCAAATCATAACAATGCATACTGAGGAATTAGGTCAAATTCCTCCCTTTATACCTTTCCCAATATAATTCACCATTGACCTCACTTAAGATAGGCGCTTTTCCTCCTAAGGTGATTAATTAATTAATTAATCCCCCCTTTAGCACCTTTTCATTCTAATTCTTCGTTGACTTAGGCTTAAGTGACTTTTCGTAAGTATTTTGGCTTAATTCATCATTTAGCCATCAATTCCTCCTTATTTCTCCATCTTGTTCCCTGTTTGTGCCTAACTATAGTCTATGGGAACACATAGACTACTAAGTCACTCCTTGCTGGCCTACTCTTGGGAATGGGACATCACATTTGGTACCTTGTCCTAGCCATTATTTATGCTGGTTATGAGACCTTAGTTTGTTTAGGTAGCCTTTTCCTTGGTGGAGTCATAGCCCCAACTCGAGGGTGACCTACTGTCGAGAGTGCTAGAACAACAATGTGTATGGATGGGTGGAACGTCTGAGGTTTATAGTCAGTTGGTTATTTCCTAAAAGATAAGTGTTATTTATGTTATATGCTTTATGTGTTGTTTATTATGTGTAATTATGTTCTTAATTGTTATTATTGTGCACATTTATATTTTTTAATGTCAATATTTGTTATGCATAAGTTATGCATTAATTGCATGATGTTAGGACTACATATTGTTGCATATGTAGGGAATATTTTATATTGGTATTAGAGTTTAGTATACAATTATATAAGCCTTTAGGAAGGCTGAAATCAATTAATTAATGGTATCATAGAATTAATGAGCAAGGTTAAGAAAATTTTGAAATTTATGTATGTGAAAGAGTTTTGAATTATAGAAACACATGCCTAGAAGTGAGTTTAGGGTGTGTTACAATGTGGTATCATAGCCACAGGTTCAACACTAAACACAGTTAGCAATTTTGTAACATCCCAATTTTCAAACCCCAAACTAGCGATGTATATTGTAAATGTAATATATGGCCGAGGGCCAAGAAATGTAATATGAAAATGATGTAAATTGAATATAATAAATAAAATGTATCACTGACTATAGATGGACACAAAAGAAGATTTTGGGGCTTAGTTTCCACAAGAGAGGGAAGGAGTCCAAGGGGGAGAGTTTACCCATGTCTATTAAACCCAAACCATTTATTTTTAAAGTATCCTTACCATGAACCTTTTGTTATCTGTTGAGTGTTCTAGAGCCCAATCATTGAATTCATGTAAGAGGGTGGGTGTGATAATTCACATCCCATAGTTATTGAGAGCATGGAGGTTGAGTAAAATCATCTTGGGGAAGAGTGTAAGTCAAGCAAGAAAGAGAAAGGGGTGGAATTATTATGGGTAGGAGACAAGAATTACATATTCATATTTTTGCATGGAGTTCTATGGAAAGTAAAGGAGATCTAAGTTTTGAGGCTTGAAGGAATCTATTGTGGACATGTTTGGTAGTTGTTTGGAGTTGTAATCTCGTGGGAAGAGAGGTTGCGGGCCTATGAGAAACTTTATTCTTGAAATTTGTCAAGAGAAGCAAGTGTTTCACTGCTGGGAGAATTCATGTTGCAGCTATAGAATTCCTAAGGTCCCAACAAAGATATCTCTTGTCCCACCTATGTTGGAATCCCTGGAGGGGAGTGGAAAGGCCTTAGGGAGTGTGAGTAGTGAAGTAGGATTCCATCACTTGGGTTTTGCAGGTTGTGGGGAAGAGAGTTGGTGGAATGGAATTAGGACTGGGAATTGACTGTTGGGACAGTGACATTAGCCAACGTTAGGGACCACCGTATCTTGTGGATCCATAGCCCCATCTTGGGGGTGACTTTCTATTGAGAACTGGAAAAACAAGTCTATGGTTGGGAGGAACTTTCGTTCTCTACAACGGGTTGCATATTTATTAAGATAAGTGTTCTTATTTGATGTGTTTATTCATGTTAAATGTTGATATAATTATTGTGCATCTTACTTTGAATTTATCTTGGTTGTTGATACTTGTTGTGAGTAGATTGATGCACATGAATCTCTACTTGATATAATTGTTGTGCATATTATTCTGAGTTTATCTTGATTATTGATACTTGCTGTGAGTAGATTTATGCACATGAATCTCTATTTTTATGGTTGAATAAAGTTGTATGCATTTAGTTGTTACCATGCACAGTTAAAGTAGTTCCATTCACATTTTTATTTAGTATATATAGTTGAATGAGCTTGAATTTCATGTTGTGTATTATTTTCACATTTAGAATTCGTAGCAGAAAATTTTGTTGGGTCGTTTTAGCAGTAATGTGATACACCTTGGGCCTAGGTGCTATTATAGAGTGGTACCAAATATTAAGTTCAACATTGAACCAGTATGGGCCAAGAACCAGTGTGAATTTGGGAAAATTTGTTGTTACAAATTTCGATATCTCACGAATTTTGGGGGAAAATGGTGGAAATTGGAGTGAAATACCCAAATTCGTGATAAAATTCGAGTTTTAAAGGACCCAAAATTGTCTAAGAGATTTAATGGCATCAATTGACTAGATTACAAATTTATTTCGACCTTTAAGGTCAAAATTCACATTCTAATGGTGGTCGAAGGAATTGGGAGAGTTTGATGAAACGACGACCAAGATCTCATTTGATATTGAGATCAATGATCCAAATTCATCATGAGTTTATTAACAACTTATAAGTTTTTAGCATTTTGCAAAAGGAGAAAAATTAGCGATCTGGATTCAGTTTCAACCGTTTGGAAAATGAAATAGATCGATGGCCAAGATTCATTTTCACAGATTAGCAAAGTTAAAGAGTTGATGATCGAGATTCATTTTAGGTGGCTAGGAAATGGAGTAAATCGACAGTTGAGATTCATTGGTAGAGTTGGTCAAAGTTTGTCAAATCAATGGTCAAGATCATTTCGAATGGAAGATCAATGGTCCAAATTCATATGGGATTTGGTTGAAAAAATTCTAAGTTTTGGAGTTCTCCAAGATGGATTGTTGATGGTCGATGATCGGATCAGAAAGTTTGGCAAAGAGTTTTAGTTTTCCAACAGAAATCGTCGATGGCCAATGGTTGGGTCAACCAAATGAAAAAAGTGTTTGGTTCGGCCAAAATAAATATATGATCATTGATGGCCAATGATCAAGTATCGACAAAATTTGGGGAAATTTTTCATCTGGCTAAAAGAAATCTCCGATTCGATGATTGTGGGCCAGTAGATTTAGCAAGGTTTTTAATTCATCCAAAACAAGTTGACAATTGTCGATAAAAGAAAGAGGATTATAAAGTGTCGCGTCACATCATTATCCACGTGTCATGCCATGTCAACATCCACATGTCATGCCACATTATTTAGAGTGACAGGTTAGTGTCCACATGTCAAGCCACGCCAACATCTACATGCCATGCGACATCAACCATATTTTCACATCAACCAAGAGATGGTCGATTATTGATGGTTGAGGTTTGACAAATTTTGTAAACAAGTGGTTTCCAAGGAAATTCTCCGATGGATGATGATCAGGTTTCGGGGAGATTCACAAGCACATTTGATTTGAAAAAATAAATCTTTGATCATCAATCATCGATGTATTGTTGGAAAATCAATGGTTCAGATTGCTTCAAGTTGGCGATCGATGATGGAAATTCATCCACGAGCTTGGGGAAGTTGTAGTGGATCAATTGTTGAGTTTTATTCTGATTTGAGATCTACGACTCATATTAAAATACTGTTAAAACAGTAAAAACAATTAATTTATATGAAATTTTGTGATTTTTGAAGGTCATGAACTTGCAGAGCGAATTTGAGGCCCTAAACAACGTTTTTAGAAATTCTAATTTTTGAGACTGTAAGTTTTGTAGTCACCACAAAACTTCTTTGTAGTTTAAATACAATAGCTCAAGGAGAGATTTCCAATGATCTATTATGTTCTCAAAATGGAGCTTGTATGAGAAAGTTACAATTGAAACTATAGAGGGTATATTGTAACATCCCCAGCCACCCAGGCTGGACCATGCCACAAAAATAGAAACTTTTATCACTCTGATACCATAATGTAACATCCATAGCTTGTTGGTGAGCAATTCCACTCTGATACAATAGTGTGTATATTCGGCACTATAACACTAATATGCATAGTACATGTGGGGTAACGCACATGATCACAAGTTTGGTTGCATCACACCCACTTTCCTCTTCTGACGCAACTTATAAAAACATAAGTAAAACAATACAGCTGCATGCACAAGCATGTCGAGCACATTGGCATTACTGAGCATGTACTCCACACTGAACATGTGATCAATATTGCACGCGTAACCATTCTGGCATCATACACAAATTCTATTCTCCTTGTACACGCAGACTGATTCCCTATGTGCACGACCATTCTAACCTCGCCTCGGAGGATCATGACCATTATTATAAGGCTTACTCAATAAGAATAACTAATAACAACTCTCATACTCAACATGTATGACTATAAACACTGAATATCAACATCACACTTACATGTGCATGCAAAATTTTACAAAATGACAACAATTACTTATATTCAACATCATACAAGAACTAAACCCATATCAAATATAGACAATTAAGAACACAATAAATGAGACAAGCACATAAGGAAACTTGTATTTTATGAAAATTCACCAACTAGGCGTAGAACTCAGAGGTTACTACCATCCATAAACTATGTTGCTCATAAACTTTCAACTACAGGTCACCCCCAAGATGGGGATTAAACTCCACTAGGGAAAAAGACTCTTAATGTCAATCTAACATCTGATAAGCAACAAAAATTGCTCAGTCCAAGGTGCCAACTACTGCAACTAGTCTATAGTATCTCATTCCCCACATGCTTGTCCCACCCCAGGAAGTTTTCTCTTTGTCTCCTCAACATTCCTTTGACTACCCCACTTCCCTTCCAAGGATTCAACAACAGGAAAAACATGAATTCTCATAGCACTGCAACTAATTACCAACGCACTAGGGAACAATTCCGAACAGATTTCTCACCTAGAGAGAATGCTCACGGGCCTGACAACCTGCTTCTTCAAAAACAAATATCTCACATGAAAGTGACTACAACAAGGGTGGAAAACATTCTTTCTTCTACAAAATAGACGTGGGACAATACATGTGTGGATTGGAAAATGTTGTACTCCCTATTTTAGATGCTAATAAACCTAGTACTCCTTTATGGATGTAAAGTATGAGAACCAAATATATATAGAATTGGATGGAACCACATCTAGGGATTATGAAAGTGCCCAATAAAAAGTTTCCTGGAAGTAAAAACACTACCTTTTTGTGGAATTATTTCTAGGTTAATTAAGGCCTAAGAAAAACACTAATAAATTTAAATCAACATGCATACACATGATAATCAAGCTTCTTATGATAATTCATGCTTGATAGACAACTCATAAAAAAGGATTGTAGTCCTATGATAAATCTTATGATCATACAAAACAAGGGCACATGGATTTTATTCGTCATTCCAATTCAATAGCATAAACATAAGGCTCAAATATTATGTGATAGAGACATTGAAGCATTGTCTCATGAGACCAAGAATCCTTACTCGTTCTAGATTTATATTTGACCTATAAGGTCGAAATTCATGTTCTAATGGTGGGCGAAGGGACTGGGAGAGTTTGATGAAATGACGACCAAGATATCATTTGATATCGATATCAATGACCCAGATTCATCATGAGTTTATTAAAAACATATAATTTTTTGGTGTTTTGAAAAAGGAGGAAAATCAATGATCTGGATTTGGTTTCAGCCATTTGGAAAATGAAACAGATCGATGGCCAAGATTAATTTTCACAGATTGGAAAAGTTAAAGAATCAATGGTCGAGATTCATTTTTGGTGTCTGGGAAATGGAGTAGATCGACAGTTCAGATTCATTGGTAGAGTTGGTCAATGTTTGGGAAATAAATGGTCAAGATCGTTTTGAATTTAAGATCGACGGTCCAAATTCATATGGGATTTAATTGAAAAATTTCCAAGTTTTGGAGTTCTCCAAGAGGGATTTTTGATGGTCGATGATTAGATCAACAAGATTGGCGAAGAGTTTTAGTTTGCCAACAGAAATTGTCGATGGCCAATGGTCAAGTCGACCAAATAAAAAAATTGTTTTGTTCTGCCAAAAAAAATCTATGGTCGTCGATGGCCAATGATCAAGGATCAAAATAATTTGGGGAAAGTTTTTCGTGCGACCAAAATAAATATTTGATTGGCGATGGTCGATGATCGGGGTTAGGTATATTTAGCGAGGTGTTTAATTCATCCAAAAGAATTTGTTGATTGTCGATAAAGGAAAGAGGATGATGATGTGTCTTATCATGTCAGCATCTATGTGTCATTCCATGTCAACATCCACATGTCATGCCACATCAACTAGAGTGTCATGTTATTATCCACTTTTAATGCCACATAAACATCTATGTGTCATGCCATGTCGACTAGATTGCCACATCAACCAAGAGATGGTCAATCGTCGATGGTCAAGGTTCGACAAATTTTGTAAACAAGTGGTTACCAAGGAAATTCTTCGATGGACGATGGACGATGATCGAGGTTTGGGGAGATTCATGATCACATTTGGTTTGCAAAAGTAAATCTTTGATCATCAATCATCGATTTATTGTTGGAAAATCAATGTTTCATATTTCTTTGAGCTGATGATCGATGATGGAAATTTGTCCATGAGCTTGGGGAAGGTGTAGTGGATCAATAGTTGATTTTTATTCGATTTGAGATATACGACTCAAATTAAAATATTGTTAAAATAGTAAAAACAATTAATTTTATATGAAAATTTGTGATTTTCGAAGGTCATAAACTTGCGAGGCGATTTTCAGGCCCTAAAAAACGCTTTTAGGAGTTCTAATTTTTTAGACTGTAAGTTTTGTAGGCACTGTAAAAAATATTTGTAGTTTAAATATAATAGCTCGAGGAGATATTTCCAATGAGCTATTATGTTCTCAAAATGGAGCTTGTATGAGAAAGTCACAACTGAAAATGTAGAGGGTATAGTGTAACATCCCCAGCCACCTAGGCTAGACCATGCCAGACAAATCTCAACTTTTGTCTCTTTGATACCATAATGTAACATCCACAACCTACTATTGAGTATAATGCCACTCTAATAAACTAGTGCATAGATTCCACACTATAACATTAATCTATGTAGTACATGTGAGGTAATGCCCATGACCCCAAGTTCGGTCACCTCAACCCACTTTCCTCTTCTGACACAAATTATAACAACATAAGTAACACAACACAATTATGCGCACAAGAATTCTGAGCACATTGGCATTATTGAGCATGTAATCCACTCTAAACATGTGATCACTACTGCACACCTAACCATTCTGGCAACATGCACAAATTATGTTCTCCTTGTGTGCACAGATTGCTTCCCTGTGCACACAATGTTTCTAGTCTCTTTGTGGTGGAAAAACTACCCCTGTAGATAGATGAATTTCCCCTCAACCAGGTTCCCTTTGGTTGAGACAGTTAAAACAAATGGTTCTCTATACTCTAATCTACTTTTCCTATGTTCTTGTTTTATAGCTTAAAAGGAGAGAGAGAAATGATTTGTGTACCTGTCCTTGAAGGTTTTCCCTACAACCTTTAGTGGTTGAGCTCCAAATCTGAGTGCTTTCTTGTGAGTTTAACTTGCAAAAAAAACCAATTCCTCTTCCTACTATTATCCAACATTAGATAAAAAAAATCCTATCTAACAAACAAGGATAAGGATATCAAACAAGAACTGAACAAAGTGGATATGATAAATAGGCCAAGTTATCATTAAATTGGAAACATGAAACTTACAACCTGATCTGTGTTGCAGTCCCTCCAAGTCTCCAAAACTTTAGTCCTCAAATACACACCTTATAAGAAAGAGCCTCACTTTGATATCCTTACTCTCAAGATCAAAACTTTATTATCATATTCTCATTCTCCCTTTTTCTCACTCTGAATAGCCCTCGTTATAAAGGACCAGGAAGGTCTAACCACTTGGAGTACTTAGGGAATGTAGTTGAGGATAAGGGGGATAGGGTAAAATTTATTTAACCTTCACATTATCCTTATGGTTATGACCTCTCTAAATATGGTCAAACCAAATCTGTGTGGAAACAAGAATAACAACCCAATAATCACCGAGATCCTTCCCGAAACCATCCCTTGATACCTGGGATTTTGACTTATCTGCAAGGATTCTCCCCCCAAGAGGTAGATAGGGAATCATGGACGCCCCTTTTTAACTGGAAAAGGAAGAAGGACATTCCTAGAGAGTGGGTAGGGGGGATTCCTTGGTCAAACAAGGATAAAAAGACAAGGGGAAAGGTGGGTTTTCGACCTGTAAATTATAGTTTTTATCCTCTAACTTCACTAGCTATCATGACATGTTATTTTTACATGGTGTCAAGGTTGTAATACTTAGAAAATTTTGACACTTACACCATGAAATTACCCCATTGCAGTTGTGACACTTGCAAGGTGAGATGTCACAATTTTGACACTTAGCAAAGGGAAATACGACACTTGCAACACTTGTTTAGGTGTGAAAAAATGGTTTATAAAATATGCCCCCCAAAGTGTGAGGTCAAAAGAGAAAATGATGGCTAAAACACTTTGCAAAATTGTGTATGTCAAGGAACTGAAGTAGGAAACTTTTCGGAAGTTGAATACAACCATTAATCAGTATACATATATCATCCCGAGGTAGGCATACCCTTGCTCAGACAAAATGGACTCAAAGCATGGCCACCGACCAATACACTATGGATCCATGAGAGTACAAATGAGGGATATTCCCACTGAACATACAATGTGGATCCATATCTCTATGACTTGATCAGAATGTAGCCACGAGATTGTACATAGTGGAGCTACAACATGACAAAACATAGCCAAAAACCAATACAATGTGGATCTATGTAACATTATACATCGTGATAGCATGATTGTCACATAAAAATTCACAATCTCCATTGTAGCCTGGGATAGGCACATATGTGAAAGGAATTCAAAAAAATGGTCCCAGTGTCTTCGTCTCCATCCGATACTTGGTACGTTTCTAACCATGTGAATAAATGTGTTGACACTGAACATGGTAGAAACCACTTGATTACCGATCAATGATGTAAATCGTTAACAAGTGTGGGGGAGATCACCAATTATGCCAATGACTCCCAAGGTACCATTA
>SNQJ01S0253019.1:0-12711 GCA_010110895.2 Picea sitchensis | reverse complement strand
TACAATCTTTTTCTGATTCTCAAGATCGCTTGGAGGCGCGAGAGAAGAGCATACTAAACGATTGTTACTTCAATTTCTAGTCCCAATGTAAGTTTAGATGTGATTAAAATTGATGTTCACCTTAGATTGTAAGTCAAAACAAGTCATCCACGTGGCAAAAATCAAATAAGGGAAATTGATTTTTATCCTCCTAAGTGCCTATGTGTGCTTGACTAACCCCTTTATATGATGAGGGGACTAAGTGTAGTGCAGTGTTTAGAGCATGCTTAACATCATTTTTGAGAAGGAAAATGGTCTTCCCCACATCCCAACAACTTACAATGTGAAATTTTGCTTAAATGCGCGGCCTCTAGTGCAGACAGAGGCGCACAGAGAGCAAGCGCACGAATAGAGATAGGTTCGAAAGTGCATGCGCGCAGAGAATGGTTGTTAGTTAAGTGCATGCACGCATGATGTGTGTCTATGGGGTGGAATACCTGCGCACCTGTAACAAACGTTCGAGAAATAAAAATCCGGATGGATTTCTCTCAATTCTCCTTTGAATTGAATGGTTGACAGGTCGGCCTAGGCCGGTTTGTGCACCTGCAAGTTAATCAAACTAAAAGAAGAGCAAAATAAACCCAAATGAGGTAGGAATTTGATACCTGTCCCCAGCGGAGTCGCCAATCTCTTGCACCCTTTTCTTCACCTTGGTGAGCAAATAAGAGGTGCTTTCATGCCCAGTTGGGTATTGCTGAGCATAACAGTTGTAGAGGAAAGAGTTATAGAAAGAAAGAAAAAAAACTATAAGCAAGAATTAAACTAATAAAAACAAAAATCATAAGCATAGGGACATAGAGATAACAAACACAAAAAGACCCATGTCACCAATGTTTTTAGGCCGATCTATTGATGAAATCAAAGCACCAAGAAGAAAGGGGACAATGAGTCCCTTCTTTCTCCAAGGGAAGGCTCTTGGACCCTCACAAGCTTGCTCTCCTTACAACAAGAAAATGAAAATGGTGATGAAAGAACTCCTTGCAAATCCACTCAATGGAGAGGGGGATTTCTCAATGAAATGGTGCCAATGTGTTCTTGTCAAGGATGGAGTCCTTAAAACAATATAGGCAGCATAACATTACATGAAATTCCTTGAGAAAATGAGGTGCATTCATGGCTTTTTATAGCATTGCTTTGGGCTTTTGTGTAACTACTTTGTAGTGTGAAAAGAGGCCATTTAGGGCATTATTAGGTCTTTGACCAGCCTACCATTCGGATTCATCTGAGATTTGAGGGTCAAATCGACTTGGGAGTTGATCCATAAGTGGTTGGGAGGCCGACCACTTCAATAAATGCGTCGTTTAGCAGGTGCGCGGCTTTTTGCGCTAACAGTCGCGCATAGTGCGCGTATGCGCGCATTCTACATTTATGTTTCGTGCATGTGCACGCGCGCCCAACTTTTGTAAAGCGCTCTTCAATTTTGCACTACTTTGTATAGTTTTTTGCCCTTTTTGAATGTTATGAGATTAATTCATGGCCATGAATGACTTCATTACTGTTTTGACGATGTTGAGTTCTTGTAACCATGTGTTGACGAAATTTCAGTGATAACAACTACAAATACCAATTTCTTAGGGTTGAGAGATATGTCGAACTTGCGACATTGTTCCAGGACAGCCTTGAGGTGAGACAAATGATATTTCTTGTTTTTAGAGAAGATGATAACATCATCAATATAGACCACGACTGACTGGTTAATGACGCCATGGAAAGAAATATCCATTGCTCTCTTAAAAGTGGCACCGGTGTTTATCAGTCCAAAAGGCATTTTCCTACAGGCAAAGTGCCCCATGGGGTGCGAAAGGTGGTTTTAAGCTTATCTAAGGGGGACATGAGGACCTGGTTGTATCCTGAAAAACCATCTAGAAGAGATAGTCTTTCAGAACCAGACACTTATTGTAGGATTTGTTCCATTAGAGGAACAGGGTAGTTTTCTTTATCAGATGCTCGATTTAAGTTCTGAAAATCGACACAGAGCCGAATTTCACCACTTTTATTCCTTATAGGGACTAAATTAGACACCCATTGTGTGTACCTGACCGGGAAAATTATCTTTGCAGTAAGTAATTTGTTTAGCTCGTTTTTAACAGTGGGTTCCAATTTAGGATGCATCTTCCTCAATTTCTGTTGAAAAGGCTGAGTCTGGGGTTTCATAGGGATAACATGTTTTATGATGTTAGGGTCAAATGTTTTCAAGTAATCATACATCCAAGAAAAAAAATCTTTAAATTCTTTAAAGATTTTTATAAAAGTGGATCTCTCTTGCTCGGAACATCCCTTTCCCAGGTTAATATTTTGAGGATTATCTCTTGTTCCTAAATTAATTGTCTCATAGATCAAAGAGGAATTGTTAGTATTACAATTTACTACCCCTCTAAATTTATCATGCAAGTCATAGAATTTCTCTAATCTCACAACAGATCTGGGGATAGAGTTTACCAGCTCGGATGTTGATTCAGGAGATTGAGGATCAGATATTACCGTGAAATTATGGAGGTTCTCATCATGAATACCTTCATCAATGACTACACCATGGAAGGTGTCTTCCATATGCAGGAAGTTGATAATCTGTTGGTCATCAACGAATACTCTCCAATTTGTAATTTTATCCAGGATCGATGACCTGAACAACAATTCAATTGAAAACGCATTAGGGGAAAGACCTTCAGTGGGAAATAGTTTAGAAGCAACATTGGCCAATAAATCAGCTTCTTAATTACTTAATCTAGGAATGGAATTTATGTTAAATGCTAAAAAAAATTACATCTAACTCCATACCTCAATTTGGTAGCTTTTTAGATGTGGTGATAAGTAATGTATGGCGTTTCTTACCTTCTTAACCATGATTTATGAATCACCAAATACCATCAAATTATGCACGTCCATATCCAAAGATTTCCTAAGTCCTTTTAGAAGTGCTCCGTACTCGTCCGTGTTATTAGTTATTTGAATTCTAACCGACAAGCAATAAAAGTCTTATTACCTGCAGGATCGATGAGTACACAACTAGCACCTACCCCTTCTTTGGATTTGGATCCATCAAAGTATAAGGACCAAATGTGTGCGTCGTCGGCAGCACTTGGCACACTCAGCAAATTTGGTGTCTGAGTATAGGTTATAACTTCAAATTGTTGCCCAGGATCAGTGATAGAAGAGATTTTGGTCATGAAATTACCAAAGAAGGTGTTCATTCCATGTGTTTCAAATGAATTTGCAGAAGTGACTAAGGGTTCATTGGTATCATTCAGGTCCGTTACAGTATGCTTAAGATAACGTTCTTTGTTTATCCTGATTTTGTTAGGTTGTCCATTTTCAGGCAGCCACAAGTGAGACCAATCTGTGGCAAAGTAACCATGCAGTTGTTTTGACCAATCCCTTCTTAAAAACAAGCCATAAACTTAAGGGATATCAACAACGATAATATCAATTATCTGATGAACCTTAGGATTGGACGATAGTCTAATAAGTACATTCTTAAGCTCACCAATTACTTTAACATTTGTTCGATCTAGCTGAATGTTTTTGAGATCAGAAGGTTTAACTTCTGCATTAATTTTTTGGCATACATATAGAGCCATCACATTTGTTGATACACCGAAATCGACCATACAAGTATGTATGTTCCTATTAAAAATTTCAAAGGTTAACAAAAAAGGTGGGACATTTTTCCGAGTGTTAACAACAGAATTCTGTTGATTTTTTGTTGTTGTCCCTAAAACAGTTTTATCTACATTTGATACAGTTTTTTCTGCTAAGCCCCTTTTTTTCTATAGGTTGAGATGTATTTTTATTTGGGACATTCTTAGTTGCATTTGAATCAATTTCTGCTGATTTTTTGTTGCTAGAATCGTTCTTTTTATTGTTTTCAACGATGTTTTGAAGCATCTTCTGCAAAATAAGGGGAAATTTCAGCAGTTCAAAAATGGAAATATTAGCCCTCAATTTTTTCAGATCTTCAATTAAATCGTATTCTAAAATTGGGGTTGCTAAGCTTTGTTTGATTTCAGTTTGCTTTGACATTTTTAGAAACACATTTTTACTTACTTTGGAAGGGGGTTTGTTTTGCGTTTTGCTTCTTGTGTTGTAGGGGTGGACAATTTCGAAATTTGCTTGGAATATATCGTCTGATAAGTGATTGAAAATAGGGGGAGATGAATCCTCCTCTTCCGGTACCTCTTTCTCACTTGTATCATCAGAATTTTTAGGAGGAACAGAAGCATAATTATCATGTGCTTCTAAGATGGTTTGCAAAGCATATTGTGAACTTTCGAAATTTAGACCTTTTGTGGTCGGGTTTGGCTAATTGGGAGGAAAAGGCTTTCTGAAAGGGGGTTTAAAACTTCCTTTTATTGTGGATGCCTCCTCGGTTGATATCTTCAAGACAACGACCTAATCGAATAGTTTTTGGAAAGATTTTTGCAAGCTTTCTAAGTCTAAAGTTTCTTGTTTATTTTTTGTTTGAGGAGGCCTAGTGAGAATCTCTATTTTCTTCTTAGAGGATGAAGTTGTTTCAGCTTCACTATTAAGATTATCTTTCAAGCTCAATATATCTTTCTCAATTTGAATTGCCTCCTAAAAGGCTTCTAATAAAGTGTTATTTTTAGACCTTTTGACCCATATGGCTATATTATTGTGTAAGGCTTTAGCATAATATGCAATGATTAAACTTTCAGCGAGCATTGAATCTCCAGGGATTTTATTCTTTAAAGTAAGAAATATTTGGTTAAATTCTTTCACTTTTTCCTTAGGATTCATTTTTAAGCTGGAGAGTTCCATAACCAATACTTTCGGAGATTTATCATCCCTGAATTTTTCCAAGAAACAAGTTTCAAACTTGTCCCAAGAGATGATCGTTTGGGGTTGTTGAGTGAAATACCATGTGGATGAATTTCCCTCAAATGTATAAGGAAATAATATACATACTACATCCTCGTGTTCAAAATTTCAGAGTCTAATGGCCAACATAAATTTATTCATGTGATCCTCAGTGGATTTCTTTGAATCCGGATCGAATTTAGGCATCCATTTCTCAATATTCTTAGGTAATGGGTGTCCGGGTCTAGGCACAGCCACGACATCTTGATCGAGCCAAGGTCTAGAAGGATTATTTTGGTTTGCCATGGGAGTTGGTAGTGTCGAAGGTTGTGATGTTTCTGATAAAGAACTACCTTCGTCCGAAGACAGTCCTCCTGAAGAAGATGGAGAAGAATCAGGTGGATATGGTGGAATATTAGGTCCTCCTACTCTAGGAATGAGTGTTTCAGTAGGATTGGTAGTATTTCCACCTAAAGGGTTTTGGGGAAAACCAGTGCCTTGAAGTTGTTCTCGGATATCCAGAAATCAAGGGGTTGATTAAGTGGCCTACCAGGTTTTCTAATATGGGATAAGGCACTATGCGTTCATATGAGTGACTGACGAACAATTTCTTGGATGTCAGCCCCTTGAGGAACTGGTGTCATTGGTTCAACGGGAATATTAGGGTTATCATTTGAGGTAGTTGTTGTTTCAATTGTAACGTTATTGTCTGAGTGACTACGCGTTACGACAGGAGTGCGAGTGTGTGGGGGAGGAGTCTTGCGACCTCCACGTGCCATCAATTTAATTCAAGCCCTCCTTCTAGCGCCATTTGTTTTAGCCATTTGTTGGGGCTAAAACTCCCAGAAGCAAACTCAAAGGTGTTTTCGGAGAAGGAATATAAGAGCAGAGTAATAAACACACAGATCTGGTGATATTGCAATGATGAACACTTATAGTGAAAGAAATTTAATATTAAGCATTCATGTAATACATCATTTAACATCAAGCATAAATCAATGATATTTAAATGAAATAATGATCACAAATGTAATATATGAACAACAAATTACAGACAGAATTAAAGTGTTGAATAATATGAAATATCATACGAGAATGAGACTAAAGTTGTACAAACGTAATAACATTCCATAATATAAAAGGAAAAACGTAATGGGTAAGCACCGCGCTGGTCTAAAGCCAAGGAGTGAGCAGCTTGTCCATATAATCTTGAAAGTTACATGTCCATAATGTGTCCAATTCAAAAAATATTCCCTTCACTACCAAGAGTGAACAGTATTTAAACTAGTTCAGGATTCAAATGCTCATATCATACAAGATAGAGTTGAATCCACAAAAATTGGATAATATTACAAAAATAGTGAAAATTGTAACCACTCGTGCATGAGTTGATTTTGTCTAAATAAGCCAAAGTTTTATAAACATAAAAAAAGATAGAAACTACTGAATATTTGAATGTATGATTCAAAGTGTTTGCTCCATTCAATCAGCAGTATAATATTCCATTTCCTGTAAATAGAAAAAACCGATTTGATATTCAGAAAAACAATTGCTAATTATTATTCAAAAGAGACTCGCTACAGAATCATTGATTCTGTAGCTAGTCTTATTTTTAGCAAATGGTAGATGTGATTGTCCCTGTTTTGAGAAAAACAACTCAATGACATTTCTAAGGTAAAAGATTATGAAATGATATTTCTAAGGTAAAATATCATGAAACCAAGCCAAGTTTTATGTTTAAATTCATGCTCACAGTCATGAATTAAAAATAAAACAAACGAAAATGCAAACAAAAAAAAAACTCAATAAGGTAAACTTAACCCAATCATCGCCTCGAAACTCAGAAACATAAACATTTACAAATAGAAGGTGATGGAAACTATAGAAAGGTATAGTCTCTTTCGATCGTGATAAGTATCGAAAATCATGTGTGGCTGCCAACATAACCCAAGTGCACTATGGGATAATCTGTTTTGAACATAAAGGGTTGTTCTTGCTACTTTAGCCCATAAGTGCATTGGAAGATCTCGATCATGGATCATTGTCTTTATTGTTTCCATTATAGTTTTGTTCTTTCTTTCTGCTACACCATTTTGTTGAGGATTGTAGGGAGTCGTGAGCTCCCTCTTAATCCCGACATCTCTGCAAAATCTTACAAATTCTTTTAAGGTGTATTCTCCTCCATTATCTAACCCAAGTATATTTATTTTTCTTTCAGAGAGATTCTCTATCAAGCATTTGAATTCCTTGAATTTTCCAAACACATCATCTTTTGATTTCAAGAAGTAAACTCAAGTTTTGCGAGAATAGTCATCAATAAATGGCACATAGTATACATACCCACTAAGAGAGGTTAATGGCATCGGGCCACATTCTTTATGTTCTTTCCTTGTGCACATCCCTTGCACACACCTTCATGATCAACCTTGAAGTCTGGTAGACCTATAACTACTTTTCTCACATATGGTAAGGATTTGTAATTGATATGACCTAATATTCTATGCCAAAGTTCACATGGAATCTCAGTGGAGTGAGTCAAAGTTGCATCTAAGTGACATTTTAATTTATACAGACCACCTTATTATGTTCCAATAACAATTGCATCTTCTATGGTTTGTCCTTTAGGCCACATGAGGAATTCACCATATAAGAATGCAACCCTGAATTCTTTCTTATCTAAATCTAAGATAGAAAGAAAATTCTCCATCAAACCTGGTACATATAGTACATCCCTCATCTTCATTGGGATCCCTGAATCAAGTTTGTAGGTGGATTATCCCACTCCTTTGATAGGGTACTGCTAATCATCTCCAAGTGAAACTTTATGGGGAAAGTTATTTTTTGTAAGGATAGAGAGAATGTCTCTCTGACCTGTCATGTGCTTAGAAGCACCACTATATATGAACCAAGTATCTTCTCCAGGTGACATTAATCCTGGGACGACATAGAATAAGACATAGTCTTCAATATTTTCTTTAACCATATTCGTGGGTGGATCATCATCTTCAAATGCATGGGCATGGTGTCTTTTGTTATATCTCTTCTTGTATGCTTCTCTTCTAGCTGGAAAATTCTTAGCAATATGTCCCATCTTGTCACAATGGTATCATTGATAAGAGGAGAAATCCTTTTCTCTTCTTTGACCTTTTTGAAATTTTTGGAATCTCCTTGGAGGGTGAGATTCCTTATGTAGGTGGGTCTCCTTATTGAAGTGATACTTTCTCTTTCCTCCTTTAGAATGAGCAGCTAGGTCTTGATCTTCATCCCTTAAAAGAACTGATTCTCGGTTAGCTACTCTTGCTTCTTCTTTAACACATTCTTCCCAAAGACTATCAAATTGGAGTTTCTCCTTTCTTGCAAAAATAGTTTGGATGAAGGCATCTCAAGGTCTTACGAGACCATTAAGAGTTGTAATTATGAGTTCATATTCATCTAGGTTGACTCCAATTGATTATAGTTGTTCCTTGAATGGAGAAACCCTATAGAAATAGTTGTGAACGGTTTCTCCTTTCTGCATCTTTGTATTCTTGAGTTGGGTTCTCAAGTTCATATTCTGGTTAATGTTCCTTCCTTCATACATTCTGGTTAGGGAATCAAACATTTATTTTGGAGTATTCTTAGAAGACACTTGAGGGATCAAGTGGTCTTTAATAGAGTCTACAATGATTCTCTTAGCCCTAACCATATATTTATGGTACTTTTCTTTAGATCTAACATCTACGGGTTCTGGTACATTTTCCTTGATGACTCTTGCAAGGTCATTCTCTTCAAGAATGAGTGAAATCCTATACTTTTGGGCATGGAATTTATCCACACTTTCTAACTTTTCAACAAGCTTGGTGCTTATAGACATCTTGACCTAGTGCTAGGAAAATGATCAAAACTTGAAAGTGCTCAAAAATTAGATCTTAACTTACCAGGAGGTGCGCTTGGCTGAGGCGAGTAGCCTGGTGCAGTTTGTTTTCTGAAAATCCAAATTTTACCCCATGAAATTGGGCCTGTGAAAATATGGACTGGTACTTCTGGTACTGGTTATGGTTTCCTAGTTTTCTAGTTTTCTAGTATGAGTGAAAACTAGGGTTTCACTTTCTAGAGGCTCTGGCCACTGAAAAGGTGTGCTCAAGCTGCCAATGAATTCGCTAAGCTAGGGTGCACTTCCCTATATAGTTTTTAGGCTGAATTTCTCTTCCAATAAAAAGTCCTAATTTTCTTGTACGACAATAGTGACGCTTTTGGTTACCCAGTGAAAGGTGCTCTATTTAATCAAGCTCTGATACCATGTTAAATTTAGAGCTGCTATTAAGTTCTTATCAATTTACTAGACAATAATAGCATAAGAAGGATCATTGAAAGAAGCAAAATCACAAGATACACAACATTTATCCTGGGAAAACCTTATGGGGGAGAAACCCCAACAAAAACTTCCTTAATATAGATTCTCTATACAATGCCAAGATAATAAACAAAACACTAGAGAATATCCAAGACTGGGCAATGCACCTCTCTCTTCCTTCTTACGACAACTTCATGTGGTGGACCACTCCTGTAAAACCTCAATGGACCTTTATGAGAATCCTAACATGATTAACTAGAGGGACCTCTTAATCATTATCTGAGATGTTCTATTATACATTGAATAATTGATATTTAAGGCTAATGTGGATGATGTCACCCTTGTGCTAAATACAAATAATCAATTATGTGCCTAATAAATCTAAAACACTCTTGTACCACCTTCCTTCCTTATACTCTAAAATTGTCAATGAACAGTATACATAATTCTAAATCTTTTGATTACTATAATAAAAGGAAGTATGAGGAAGTACAAGTAAACTCGTCGGGTTACTGGATAAGCATGATGGCAACGGGGCTATGTCGAGTAAAGAGAGTTGAAAAACATAACTAGGCACACCTAAAATTAAATGAAAAACCCTTGGGTCTAATTTTGAAGAAATCATTATCAAATCAACGCTAGGAGATAACATTTATATCTCTTGAATGATGTTCTTAAGAACCTTCCAGTATCCACCTTAGGGTTCTATGTTTAAAATGAATAGGTTTTCATGAAAGTGGGACCCTCAGTATGTGTAATTCACCCTACCTAAGCAAGAAGAACTATATCTCTATAAACTTGGATAAGAGACAAGTTAATCATCTTGGGATGTATTATTTTATGTGTTACTTTCTTCAAATGGGATCTAGACTATAACTATATCACTTTTATTTTAAAGGTACTATAGCAAATAGACCTATGAGATAAAATTCATTTGTGAAATCTCTTGGCCAAATACTATAGTCACATCTGACCCTTTCTCCTAACTATTTTCCACAACAGATTGGATAAGACGTAATTTCAAATCACTAACAACTTTAATCTATTACTCATTACTCCACATATCCAAGCATGTCATTGTGTACAACCATGTTGACATCATAACCATAATTGAACATTATTACAAAATACACTCCTCTGAATGGCGTCGCCATTTAGATGAGCGTCATTATAACCATTATATCATAACAAACCTTTGTCATTATACCACCTTTGCTACTCGGGTTCATTACTATGCTCATGTTTGTTAGTCTATTCTAGTACCAAACCCTCCTATCGTATAAACTCTATTTTACAATGTTAAAATTGAGAATTTCTTTCAAGACAGGCATGGGGGTTGATCGCCATGAACCTGTGTTTATAGTGTTTCGAGAGACGAAGGAATATATGACATGCAAAGAAAATTTTGAAATAGTTGGATGGGTACCCTCCAGCTCAGGGGGAAAGATTCTAAAAACATTATTAAAAATCTCAAACTTCCAACTTATGCCTCGATTTTCGTGCAGATGGTATCAGATCTAGAAATTCTACGATATGGGTTTTATCTATAATCTATAAAATTGAATAACAATTGGACACGTTTTCAAAATTTGAATTTTTTTGGAAGATATGGGTGGATCTCTAACTCGAATTTGGCCAAATTGATGAAAAACCCATATTTTTTTAGATCTATCCTAAAATTGTAAAAATTGTTTTCTGAGTTTGGGAATTTGGTTTTATCCATTCCTCAATGGATTTCATGTATAAATAAGAGCCTTATAGGGCTAAGAAGGGTATCCATTATTGTCATGATTTTTTTGTAAATAAGAGATTTATTCTTGGGAGAAAGCTTTAAGGACTTGATAGCCATGTAAAAACAGAGTTTTTGATCTCAACGAAGAATTAATTTTTGTTGCTACATTGAGCATCCTTCCATCTTGATCTGAGTCTTTCTTAGCAGCACTGGCCTCCTGGGAAGGGCCCCTCAATGAGGGTAAGTGTTTCCATTCTTTATTTATTTTGTATATTAGTATTGTGTTGTTTGTTTACATGGAATTCAATTTGGTTTTGATTATGGATTGGATTCAATTCATATGCATTTCAATTCTGTCATTTACATTAGTTTTGGTAATTAAAAATAAGATTTCATTTTACCCTTCATTTGTATGAACTAATCCCGTAGACATATGTTATTTGCATTAATTATCTCCAATACTATGTTTTGTGCAATTCATTCTCATTTCATTTCAATTCATTTCCAAACCTTCTTCCCCTATGTGCATCTTATTCTTTCTTTAGAAATCAATTGGAATAATACTCTTCAAGATCACTTTCATATGATCAACTTTCATATTTGGTGCCACCCATTTTCATTAACAAACACATACCTTTTACAGTTGCTATAATCATGTAGATTCAATTCATACACAGAGATTAATTGTAGAAGGTATTGTTCGCTCTTCAATTCTTCATATTCCACTTGCAATTCTTGCCACAAACACTCTACCACACCCATGAATTATGTCCACACATTCGCCCTTTGTTTCAAATCTAATCCATTATATCATATGCATATACCCATCATGCATTAGATCTATTCCATTACATAATCATATTTCCATTCCATCTCATTTATGTTTTTCTATTATTTATTTCTTCAGAGATTGATTAATTCATTAAGACCTTATCATATACACAATATTTTGAATGCAGAAAATAAACAAGTATCACTCTTTATTCATTATTTTTTGCCTAAAACTTAATTAGATTCAACAGGTATTATTCTTTGTATGCAAGTCTTTTAGAGCAGAAAATTAGTAAGCTTGTATTCTCATTCATTTCTTCTAAATGCCCATTGTATTAAATATCCATCAATCTTGTGCATTTGATTCACTCATTATTTCTTTATAATTGGTGTATACATTTAAAAGGGTAGTTTTGAGACTAAGTGAATATTATAGATTTCATAAATTTAGTTGATCAAGTGAATCTTAGGTGTTGATTGAGTTTGATGATTTTGAGTTTCCCGCACTTTACTTCCTGCACCTAATTTCATTTCTTGTACTTTGTTCCTGCACTAGTTTAACATTTTGTATTCCTTCACTAGTTTAGCATTTTTCATTCCTACACTTTAATTTTTTGTAGTTTCAATAACCGAGGGAGATATTTAAATTCTAACTCGTGAGATATGGCCTTCTTGTAATGGGTTTCAACCTAAGGTGTTAGTCTATTTTATTTCAATTGAATTCATTGCTTGTTTCATGTATTGCATTAAAGTATGGTTTGTCGGCATTAGGTTAGACTAGGCTTCAATCCTGCATTTCCTATGCTTGCACCCAGAAGCTTACGAGCCCCGGTTGATAATTTAATGTTGGGAATTAATAGTGAATATATTTATCCCCGCACTCATTTGATACAATTTATTGTAGGCACCAACCTACTCTTACAAATATTTATAGACACCAATCTACTAGAGACACCAATCCCCACCGCTAAGCACCAACTTAGCAAGAGGCGCCAATCTCTTTTAGATATTTGTAAACGCC
>SNQJ01S0253018.1:0-12711 GCA_010110895.2 Picea sitchensis | reverse complement strand
GAGATTCAATATGGAAGAATGAGAAAATATATTCACACTACTCCAATGAGTTGATGATTGATACATAGATCATGATCAATATGATGCAATGAATGAGTGGAATACACTCATATATAGGGAAAAACATTCCATAATTAAGAAAAGAAATCAAGCAGTTAGCTTTCCTTAGGAATGCATGCATGCATAATAGTTATGATAAAAATAAAAATTCTAAAATAGAACTAGTTAGTTAACTCCCACTGAACTAGTGTGTTGAAAATAGAAATTTCTCCAACATCCCCTCTGAACATCACTATGGAGTAAAAAATGAGTCCCGGCTACTAGGACATTTTAGGTACTCATGTACAATGCAACTAATGAACACTGAATAAAAGTGAGGAAAGAGGGAAAACCACATGGGAACAAAACCCCCCCTCAAAAGATAATGTATCAAAAGAAGAAAATGGCAGTTGCTAGGCAAGTGTGTTCTTCATTGCAAGACGATCCCGCAAAGTCTAAAACTTCTTCTCATTAAAATTCTTCATGAAGATGTAGAAATCTTTATGGATCTGATGAAGTCCTGTGGAAACCTGTTGGGCCTTGTACCTCTTGATCCTGTGGATCCATCTGCGCCTGAAAATATTCCTTTATGGTGGACGTGGAACCAGATTCCAAGTCTGGTTCTGTAGGAGTGAGTCATACTCCTTATGCATGGTTGCTTTCCATAATGGATTTCCCACAACCCTATTTTATTTATGTGGATCAATAGATTGAACCATATAGGAATGCATGGGCATCACAGGTTCTGAAGCTGAAAATACTTGAGAAGGATCCTCATGTTGAGATCGAGTCCTCCTCGAATCCAATGGATTCCCTGCAAGGTTGCCTGCTGCCTGAAGTGTGGTATGTGACTTCTTGGGCATATGTTGAAGCTTCAGTGCTAGCTTCTTATCTGGATGTACTACCTGCTTATTTCCATGTATAGAATCTGAGTGTATGGAATCATCTCTGATGTCTGAAACTGATGGAAGAACAAGAGTATCTGCATGTTGCACTGGAGTTGCATGCAAAGTACTCTCCTTATGTGTAAGCAGAATAGATGAGTCATTGTCAAAAAACTTAGTGAATTTATACAACCTTGACTTGTGATCCACCTCACCAATTGCAATGATGGAATTGTCATGCATGTCAATCACTGAAACTAGATCTGATGTAAATTCAACCTTTTTACCTTTTTGAGTGATCTGATAAATTGAGAGAAGATTCATAGAAAGCTTTGGAACATGTAGAACATTCTGAAAACTCCCATTGTGGAGTTCCACTCTCCCTTCTTCTGCTACTGCTACTGCTACTAGAGTGTCATCCCCCATGAGAATAGGGGGTCTTGAGCATGGACTCAAAGAAGAGAAAACTTCCTCTTTCATTGCCATATGATGGGATGCACTAGAATCTATAATCCATGAATCATATGAGGAATTAATTGCAACCAGAGCATGATTATTACCTTTCTTAGGAGAAAGATCTTCTTCCTTCTGCTTCTTGACTCCCTCTGGAATGAAGTTTCCAAGGTTGTTCTGCTGAAGTGCCTGTGCCATAATATCGATCTGTGTCTTCATGCATGTGGATTCTTCATGATTTGGTTTATTGCAGTAAATGCAATGCTTTCCTTTCTTCTTCTTCTTGGAATATGAAGAGTCTCTGGAACCTGGAGAATCGTTGAAGGGTTTGGAATATCCCTCCTTCCCATTCTGTTGGGATGACCCTTTTCCATCATGCATGGTGAGTGCATGTGCTTTGGTATACTTCATGAGGCCCATTTGTATGAGTTTTATCTGCTCTTGTGTAAGAGACTCAATGAACCGAGCCAACGTAGGCATTTTCCAATTTGTTCCAAAAAGACATCTGCTAGAATGGAAATTGGAGACATATACAACATATTCTAGTCCTAGCTTGGCCAAGATTGTTAGAATAAGTTGTTTCTCTTGTGTAGACTTATCAATACTACATTCACCCAAGCTCAATAACAAAGATTTAAATTTCGTAAAAAAATCTTGTATATTATCAAAACTTTTAGGGTCTAAGGTATTCAACTCTACCTCAAGCATATGACCTCACATCTCATCCTGCTTTCCAAAGAGTCCTTCCAAGGTGGTCCAGATATCATTTGGAGTCTTGCATGTAGCAACATGAAACCATAAATCAGTGGAGATTAACTCAAGAAGTAGTCTTGTGGCCTCATCCTTACGTTTCACCCATCTCATCTTCTCAATCGTTGATGTAGGTTGTGTTTCTTTTCTTTTGAGTTGGAATGTCGCCTTGGGATTCCAATCAAAATAATTGTATGGTGTGAGGATTACCACCAAGTTTGACTATATAATAGTTGTCCTATCCATATCTTCCATTGTTTCTAAGAACCTCTAAAAATTTACTCTCAATCTGCAAGTGAAAAATTAAGAAATTAAGAATTTGTATTAGTTTCAAGAGATGATCTTGCGGCTTAATTTTTGAGAAAGCGCTGAGGAAGCTCGCCAAATGGTTGAAAACCCACTTCCAAAATGGGTCGATTTACTTTTTTCGTGGGCCATTTCCTCAAAAACTTAATATTTTTGGGAGCAATCACTATAGAAAGGTATGACCGCGGATTCATATCAGTTTCAGGAGGATATCTTGCAGCTTAGTTTCTGAGCAAACGGTGAAGAATCTCACAAAATGGTTGAAAACCCACTTCCAAAATGGAACTATTTACTTTCCAAGCGGGTCATTTCCTCAAAAAAGTAATATTTTGGGAGGAATAACTACTGAAAGGTATGACCGCAGATTTACCTTGTCGAAACCTCGATTTTCCTTATTCTTTGGCTTGTCTAGCTTGCTCCAAGTAGCATAGCTCTAATACCATGACAATGTTTCATGGAAACCTACACAGGAGATCTAGCTAAAGAAAGTACAAACAAATCTTATCAAGAAAGGAAGAGAGATTCAATATGTAAGAATGAGAAAATATATTCACTACTCCAATGAGATGATGATTGATACATAGATCATGAACAGTATGATGCAATGAATGAGTGGAATACACTCATATATAGGGAAAAACATTCCATAGTTAAGAAAAGAAATCAAGCAGTTAAATTTCCTTAGGAATGCATGCATGCATACTAGTGATGGTAAAAACAGAACTAGTCAGTTAACTCCCACTGAACTAGTGTGTTGAAAATAGAAATTTCTCCAACACCAATAGAAACTATCTCCGTTCTTAAAATAGGTTTAGAGGTAGGTAGTGTTTTTTCATTAGTTTAAGTCTCATGATAGACTATCCTTAAGGTCATATCACTAGTCTTAAGGGTGAGAAACCCTAAAAATGCACTTTACTCAAATAAGCCACTTTTAACTATATGATTCCACATTAAAACCATGCACATTTTACAAGGGAAATAATATATGGTGACTTCTGAAAATAGGTTTGAATGATCTAGGTTGATGATGCTACATTTATGTCTTGAGTTGAAAATGTAGTCATATCTTAATAATGTGAAACTGCTAACTAGGCATTTTTATTCAAGGAAAGTCTAGTTCTAAAACCAATTTGTTATTCGTGATTATACAATTCATCATGACCATGGGTAACTATTTTGCCAAAATATCTTGGGACTTGCAATAGATTTCATCCTTCTTTTAGACATACCATTTCGATGGCTAAGACCACAATAAAAAAGACCCTTTATTCCTCCTTGTAAAGTCTCTTTTGAATTCTACAAACAATCTATCTTTGAAATCGTACACTCATATTTGCAACACATCGAGATCTAGGCTCTATTACACCTCTTCAATGGTCTTAGGCTCCTTACACTTGTGATGTCTATAACCTCTGCATGGACATCTTGTTATTATCTTGGTTCCTCTTTTGAAATTGAAGCCATAAGTTTCACATTCATGCTCTTAGTGATGATATTTGGTATGAGGCCTAACATAACTTGATGGTTGTATAGAGTAGATTCTAAGATTAGTTAAAAGGTACTTGAAATAGGATTTTGCCTCTTTATTGATGAATTCATGCCATTACTTGACCACATTATATTTTATTAGGAGATATCATTTTGTGTAGTTTGTAACTATATTCCTGTATCTTTCCTTGATCCATGGGATTTTTTTCCCTTTAAAATATCACATCTATGTTATATATTTCATCAAGGTCTTTGAATAAGGTATCATTCTTTTCTAATAGATCTTATGTATATCCTAATTTTTTTTTTTTTTTTTTTAAGGTCAATCATTTCTCGGAAAACATATCCAAAATGTTTTCACATTACATTCTTTTATTTATAAGTATTTTGTATAAGGTAAACATTCTTTAGGATATCTGCATTCCATAGTTCTACAATTTTAAAACAAAATCAAGTGATTTTCTAGCAATAAACCCTTTATTTCCATGGCCCCTCGATATAACGTTTATGCATCCTCCTAAAATATATGGATAAACTAGGACAAGTTTTATGTCTTCAAAATCAAATTCTAGTAAACTTGCTTGAAAATAATCAAGTTAGTCCCATTTACATGCATTAAGAAGGATGATAATTCCAAGAACTTGAAAATGGACAACCAACTTGAAAATTGTTAGAAGAACCAAAGATAAAATTGGAGATGAATATGGTATGAACTTGAATGAGCTTCTCTTGGTTTTAGACTTTGTGCATGGTACATGAGATCTTAAAGCATACCATATCCATGTCTTGGAGAGGCATAGTTTGAAAAAAATCAATGTTGTTGCCTTTCATTGGTCGTTGTTTCTGGAAAGTTTCGACAAAGACGCTATAGGAGTGATGAAGATGTTCATTGAAACATCGTCACAATACGATGATAACGATGATGGATAATTTCATCTCCTTCACATTTATGCTGAAATTTTGTCATTTGATTGTCGAATTATTTCCGTGAGTCGTATTTGAGTCTATAAACCTGAATGAGCTTATCTTGGTTTCAAGAATAAATATATATTCTCTATTGAACAAGGCCAACCATGTGAAGGGGAAAGTTGATCATATGGCCCCTCTCCCCCTCTCACATCACTCTCAATTCCCCAATATCCAATTTATCTACTATAAAATATTAATTTGAAAACAACATAGTAAGAATCAAGCAGAGAAACTAAGAAAACAAAAATTTAAGGTAAATGAAAGAGAACACATCAAATGAAAAAATATAAATACATACCTCATTATACATTTCAACATTTCCATATCATTAATATTCTTCTTCATCCAACTCAACATCCATATCATCCAGTTCATAATTGATGTTGAAAGGATTGGCCATATAAACATCATCATCAATGCCATCATTTCCAATCATATCATCATCTATATCATCATCAAGAACATTTTATCCTACATTTGATTCAACCTCTTTGAGTTCTTCATCTAACACATTGTCGATATCATATTCATCTAGAAAATTGTCTTGAACAACTCCTTGAACTTCTTCGACGTCTTCCTCTGACACATGAACTAACTGCTCCTCTACATAATCTTCTTCTTCAATATCATTTTCTTCCTCTACATTATACTTTACCAACCTTCCTCTTGAATCATATCTAACAACATATGACCAACCCCCTCTACATGGAACCTATGAATAAAATACCTTCTTGCATTGGCTTGGAAGCACATAGGGCTCTGATCTCGGCTCAATGTTCCTTGTATTAACCATGGTAAATCCGTTAGCATGTTGATTAACAGTTCTATCATGATCAAGTTCATGCATTTGTAGCCTATACCATTTGACGTTGAGCATAACTAATTTGAAGGATTTAAAGTCACACTCAAGTATGTAATCTAAATACCCATAGTATCGATTTTAAGAGACTTTTGGATGTCTATCACTTCTAGAAGAAACATTAGTAACCTGAAACACTACAATTATCCCACTATCAGAAGTTTCCATACTTTCATCCAACTTTTTGATGTGGAATTTGCGGCCATTGCACCACATAACATTGTGGTGTTTCAACCGAGTTATTCCATACACGTAAAAAATGCATTGTCAATTGATAAACATATTTATGCTTTGAAATTATGAAAATTAAGAAAACAAACATGCCATATACATCAATATAATATTAAAAAAAACTAAATAGTATGGGTGAATATATGCTTGCCTATTTATCTTTTAAACCACAAGCTAAATCAATTTCTCTCCGTGTAAGATTGATACCTCCTTTACATTCAACTTCTTTGACCAATGAAGCCACACCATACCATGATAACCTACATTTTATTAGATTGTATACATCGTTCAAAGCATACCTCAATCCAATCAAGAATTTTTGAAATGTATAAATGTATTGCATCCCACTCTCGAGTAGTTGTATTAAAATAAAACAATTCACATATAATAAGTTACCATGGTATACCTTCATAATAATGGATTATGCAGGAAGACTAAAAATTAAATAAGTACGATATACATAAAAACAAAAAGTCAAATGTATTATAAATCGCCACCATTATCTACTTACTTGTCACTTTCCTCATTCTACCTTTCCCCAATAGGTGCTCCCCTTCAATTTTGTTGATGGAGTTGACATCCCAAATGTGATCCACATTAATAATTGTAGTTATTTTAGGAATATATTGAGTTATATAAACTATTGTTTTATATACCATATATCCCTCTACCATAGAACCCTCAGGACATGATCTTTGTCTAACCAAAACCTTCAATGATTTCAAGTGCCTCTCAACCATCTACATTTACCTTGTGTGTACAGGTCCACACTTTTCAATCTCCTCAACTTGGTGTATGAGGTAGCGTTCTTGTGCATTGAAAAATGTTGAAGGTAGATACTTTTTCATTTCACACATTAGAAGAGGAATTTGTCTCCTCCAATACTTTATGTTGGATGCAGGTCGAGTCAGGAAGAAAGGTTATTTTTGGAGGAGAAGCATGCAAGGAGGGAAGGACAACTAGAAGGAAAAGAAGCACGTGTAAGAGAAGCAAGTGAGGTGCACATGCAAGGAAGAGCTAAAGATGCTAGGGTTAGGGTTTTTGTAATGTATTGTAATGGCTAGTGAGCCAAGGATATAAATAAGTAGTACTTAGGCGAAAAAGAGACAGAGAGGGGGGGGGGGGNAGAGGAAGAGAGAGTTGTAAGAACTATATGAGTCATTAAGCTGGTGATCTAGGGAAGTAGTGAGAGACTCGATCTCGAGGGTTAGATCTCAGGTTGAGGAGCCTGGTGTGATCTAGTCAGCCTCACAGGGATCGAGGAGCCTATGTAAAAGGGTGAGACCTAAGATTGTAAACACACACGACATGATATATTTCTAAACCATAATAAAATATTGAGAGCCAGATCTTTGTGGATGTAGCCCAGGAGGGGGTGAACCAAGGTAACACCTGTGTTATGTGAAGGAATGTATGTTTCTTTATGTCTGATTAATTGTTGAATGTTAGATGAATGAAGTAACTAGGTATATCTTGTATTCCACATGCATGAATAGAATGATTGTTTTAATTAGATGTTAGAATGAATGAATAAATATTACAGAGCATAACCGCAGATCTTCGCTCATTCCCAGGTTGCAAACACCTAAGTATTTCAACCACCCATTGAGATATATCGGGTGAGACTATGCAATATACTCTGTGTGTTGCGTTGCCTTCCGGTCTACCAGAGGGTCTGATAGTTTTAAAGGGATTTTGTTGGGATCTTATCAAATCTGAACCAAGTTCAATATGTGACAATAAGATAGAATCCAAATAACCCATAAAGAATCCCAAGTAAGACAAAGACCAATAAGAGAAGAGTAAAAAGCCAACAAATGGTTCTGTTGCCAGTTGTTTGGAATAAAATGGGATTGAGTATGTGAGATTTGTGGAATACGCGTCAAAAGAATGTTGAATCAGACAAAAATTCGTTGAGAGAATGAGAATCTAAAAGGGAATGTTGAGACCATGGAATACAATGAAGGAAAATATAGAGAGTTGGTTGAAGACAAAGGAGCTAGAGTTTTCACAGAAAGATAACAGAAATTTGAAGTTGACACCACGCAAATATATGGACAAGTATGTATTCAGTGACTTGCATGAAGTATTTTTTCTGTGATTTCCCGCATGTATTGCAGGAGTGGATAAAAATATTGAAAGACAACCATCCTACAAATTGGATCAGACAACTAGAGTGGAATCCTAAAGAGATCATGCAGTTACAACAAGTTGAAAATAAGTTTACGTGTGCAATAGATTTCTGGTTAGACAAAATTGTTGTAGGATTTATCACAAAATTTGCAGTAGATACAACAAAGTCTTACAGCGCCACTGGAAAATAGTTCTTGAAGGGACCTCGAGGTAGGTACATCGGATTTTTATATACTTCCAATAAGATATTACTATATAAAAAAGGTGTAATGATAATGGAGCCAGACAACTAAACTTCCCTGCGTGCATGGGGGAAGGGGGGAAGCACTGACATGAGAAGGAGACATGGAAGGAGAAGGGGATAAAGGAAAGAAGGAGGAGGCCTTGGACCCAATTATGATGGATGAATAGCAGATCAAGCAAATCATGGCAACAACTGTAAATACACGCAGTGGAGTACCCTACCAATATAAGGTGAACACCGAGAAGAGAGTCGTAGCCGTGATGGAAGGCTTGGAAAGTGTTGAAGAGGAGGTAGAGGATCTATGGGTTGTGGATCAGATTGAGAAAATCATGCACACGACATATGAGAGGAAGACGAGAGTTCCAAGAGCAGAAATAGAAGGAAACACTCATATCCATATCAGTGTCAGTGTGGAACCTATAAACCCATGTGCGACTAATACACCAAGAAGAACACCACCATTTAGAAAACCAAATTTCGAGAGAAGGAAGACAATAGGAAGTAAATCTACACAAGGAACAACAACTAGGGGAGCCAGTTCAGGAAGCATTAGTAAAGTATCTACACTACGTGAAGGTAGTAGTTCAACATTCAGGATGGCACGACATGAACCCACCATCAGGTTACTAGAATTAAAAGGAGAGGAGTCGGAGGACCCAAAGAAGCACATGTTTATCTGTGAAAAGATATGGGAAGAAAAATAGATCACAAATGAGGACACTAAACTTGCACAGTTAGCTATCATGCTAAGAGATCGCGCACTGGATTGGTACATGAGATTAGTTGTGAACAGTCCGCCAAGGACAAACATGATGATTGGAGAGATCAAGAAGTTGTCGATAAATGAGTTCCAGAAGCCTAGTTTAGAGGATTAATACATGAATGAGATGATAGAGATTAAACAGAAACCAGGAGAATCTGTATGCGATATTTACTAGAGATTCAAATGATTGAAGGGAAAGATAAAATATTTCATGGAAAATATGCAGCATAGGAATCTTTTCGTCAATTCACTGCTACCACACTTGAAATATTTGTTGCAAAAACATAAGTTTCAGACATAGGAAGAGGCTCTATAGGAATCCCTACAACTGGAAGAGAACCAATATCAGAAGACATATCTATCCATGGAGGAGTTGAAGGAGGATTTGAAGAAATTAACATTCCATCTAAACCAGAACAAAGGTAAGGACAAAAGAGAAGTCATTTGGTGTACCACATGTAGGGTAGAAGGACACCATAAGAACAAATGTCCAACATTCACGCATTACATGGCAGTAGGAATGCCAAACCCGTTACCAATAAGAGGACTATGGTGTGAGATATGTAAGAAACAGGGACATGATCCATATCACTGCCCAATTATGCATAATTGCCAGAAACTACCAAATAGATTGTATTGCAACTTTTGCAGGTCAGTAGTCCATGATGAAAAATATTGTAGAACCATGGACCTCTTGAGGGAAAGAACATCAGATGTGTAGAAGGTGTAGGAAGAAATTATAACTAGGAAAGCCACACCTTAGCTTAACCAAGTACCAGCCCCGTATAACATTGTGCAACAATAGTATAACACTGCGCAACAACAATATAGCACTGTGCATCCACAGTACAATACCACACAGCCACATTATAATACTGCGTAGTATAACCATGAACCTCAGTATAACGCGCCACAAGGGGATCAAGATGGCTACATAGGTGGAGGAAGAGAAAGAGGAGGCTTTGGAAGAGGCAGAGGACTAGTGGTATGCCACAATTTTCAACAACCATGACACTATGAAAGAGAATGTACACTTCCACCAATGACCTGTATGTATTGTCGCACATCAGATCATGCCATGGAAGAATGTCTGAAACTATTAGGGAGATCTGGGAGAAGAGAAATTAAAACAATCAGAATGTTCAATGGATTTCAGTAGAAGCGAGGGATGAAGGAAGAAACATCAACATAGTTACACGGGGAGGACCTAAAACAAGAAACGACGTAGTAAGACAAGAGCCAACACAACACAAATGGGTGAAAAAGATTGTCGAACCAAAGAAGCAGTTTAATGTGCAGAAAGGAAAGGAGATATTCAAGAAAGATAGACAGGAATTTATGAAGCCAAACATTGCATCGACATCGACGACGCAGGATAATAAGGAAGTACCAGCGTACGAGATGCCTCCATCGTTGGATCACACCAAAGAAACACAACCACTGGGACAAGTAAGTACGTTTAAGGGTTTTTTGCAATCCTATGTTAGACTACTAAATGATCCATCCTCTGTTAAAGTATTACAAAATATGCTAGAAAGATGTAGCATAGAGGCAGAAGGAAATCTAGAATAGAAAAAAGTTAATCATTTGCATACAAGAAGGAGAAAAAACAGGGAATTTAGAATGAACGCCAACATTGGATATTTAAACATGGGAGATATTATACTGGATTTAGGATTCAAAGTAAATGTATTACCTAAGAATACATGGCAATGTATGGGAGAACCCACATTAGGATATTCACCTGTTCAGCTGAAACTAGAAAATCAACACAAAGTTCTACCAATTGTAAGACTAAAAAGAGTGACAGTAGATCTGGATGGAGTACGGACTAAAGCCGACTTCGAAGTAATCGAGATAGTGGATGGCACAACACCTTATATGGCATTGCTTGGCTTGGATTGGGCCTTTGATAACCAGACCATAATCAACTTAAAGATGAGGAAGATGGCATTTGAGTCAGGATAATATAGAGTCATTGCGCCATTGGACCCATCATAAGGGGAAAGGTTTGTAGAACCTACTTGCTTGGGCCCAGAGGAAATTAACTAGTTGTACAAAAAAATTGTACGAGAAGAAGATTATGGGAACCCAACTACAAATGGGGTACTAAACTAGAGAAGTATCACCTCATGTGCATCAGACTCGTATATGGGCTTAGAAAATTGACAACAAAGGTTACACGAAGTCTCCACAAGAAGATGCACAAGAATAGACCGCACAATAAGATGGGTAGGTGCGGAGATAAGGGAACCTCCCATCTTCCATGGGGTGAATGACTTAGAAGTATTCTTAACATGGTATGAATATGAAGTGTTATAAAATCGTAGGCTCTTAGTCTTGGATATAGAACTCAAGGCAACACCTGCAATATGGTGAGGTGCACCCAAAGAAACAGTTAAAGATTGGTACCAATGTAAGTAGTTAATGTGCATTATGTTTAGCATAGAACAAGGAAGAAAACAACTGTAGAAATATGATGGACATGGGGCACCGGTAGAACACTTGGAGAAGTGTAGAACGCTATGGAAAATGACACCACCAGAGGACTAGACTCATCATTTTTTTCACACATTAGATGACATCCCAACAAACTGGTATACAGACCAGGAATTGTGTAGAGGCTCTACAAACTGGACAGTATTACAACAAAACTTTACAGTCACTTTCTCATTTGAGCATGAGAAACCCAACATAGAAACAACACTTAAATAAATCATAGGGGTGATATTCATTAAAGAAATGTAAATTGAACTCATGACACAACACCAACAACAACAACAAACAGACAATAAAAGAACTACTGTCATGCCACCACGTGTAGGAAGAAGCACGGGATGAAGATGAACTGCGTGATATTCAGATTGAGGAAGATGAAGGAGAAAGAGAAGTGGAAGTTCCACCTCTAGAATCAGAAGTATTTACTGCGTTGATCAAGGTGAAGAAATTCAACATTGGGACAGTTGAGAACCCCAAAATGGCCAGCATTGGAGACTATTGGTCTGAGCAAATAGTGGAAAGCATTATAGAGTTATTGTGCGAGTACATCGACCTATTCCCAACAACGTTCACATAAATGAAATGAATAGCAAGAGAGATAGGAAAAATTAAGATACCTCTTAGAGATGAGGCAAGACCGATCAGAAAATGACCATACATACTAAACCCTATATATAAGCAAAAAGTCAAATCCAAAATCGATAGGATGTTGGAGGCTAGAATCATAGAACCTGTAGAAGAATCTGAATGAGTAAGCATGATGGTAGTTCAGGAGAAGAAACAAGGGGGGGTAATAATATGTGTTCATCTGAGGAAGCTAAATGATGTGTTACTACATGACTTGTTCCCAACTCCTTTCACAGATGATGTTTTGGAGAACGTAGGAGGACAGGAAGCTTATTCATTCACCGACGGATTCTCAGGATTGTTGTTGGGAAAAATACCCTACGGACTAGCAAACTAGGGTCATACTTGCATGCAGATTTTGACCGTAAAGAAATTACTTTTTAACCTACCACCCAAAACTTAAACCCCTCTTTCACAATACATACATGGAAAGGAACTACCAACCTTGTTACTGATGTTTGGTGTA
>SNQJ01S0253017.1:0-12711 GCA_010110895.2 Picea sitchensis | reverse complement strand
ACTAGCGCATTACCCATGATTCCCTGATCTCCTCCTCACTTCACTCTATTTCAGTCAGTTAACTGAAGACTGATAGACTAGTTAACTCAACTAGGCGGTAGTTCACTCCTGTAACTTCCCGAGAGATTAGACTAGGTGGTAGTTTACTCCCGTAACTGTTGGTGTGTGTCCATATCACTCTAGACCACCACTATGGCGCATTGGATTCTCCTCCAGTGTGCATTGGTTGAGTTATATAGAGTATATCATGTGTAAATTATCATTCATTCATTTGGTTAATGAGAATTCTTCCATTCTTTCTCTCCTGCTTCTCTTTTCTTCTATTTTCTCTGCAACTGGGTATGTGAATTCCCAAATAGATCTATTTTGTGTAGTTTCAACACATTTACATGGTATCAGAGCCGACAGACTGCTAGGGAAAAGACACACCAAATTATTTTGCAGGTACCAAAGATTGAAGACAACGAAAAATGGAATTCCCAAAAGAACTCATTCTTACACCTTACAATTAATTTGCATGGAAGGAGAAGACGATCATGCATTTTCGAAGCAGAGGATTGTACAGATTAACCATGAACACAGAGATAGAACCAACATCATCCATAGAAAAATCCAGGTATCTAAATCGAATGGATGAAGCATTCAAAACAATTTGCAGTCTCATTTTTCTTGATCTCCCTTTTCACATATCTTCTTGTAAAACCCCCAATGAAGCCTGGACCACCATGGAAGGGATTTTTGGCAAACATGATGAGATGAGGGGACACATGCTTGAGGTGGTATTTCTCACATTGTATCAAAAAATCTTCGACAATATACAAGATTTCTTTACAAAATATAAGGATTTATTGTCGCAACTCAAGGCTTGCGGGGTTGATAAATCTAAGGAGGAGAAACAAATGGTTCTCATCATTCTCTCCAAACTTGGTCCTGAATTCTCAGTGTTTGTATCCACATTCCATTCAGTTAGATTTTCCTCTGGAGCCACCTGGAAGATGCCTTCTCTTGAGGAATTTATCGAATCTCTGACACAAGAACAGACTAAGCTCATCAACATGGGCAAAATCAAAGGCCCAAAGGCGCATGCACTTACTATGCAAGATGGTAGCGGTCATCAATATCAGAAATCTAAAGATAAATACAAAAGGAAAGCTCATGCAAATCTGAAGAAGGAAGGGTACTCAAAACCCTTCAACGATGCCTCCGGATCCAAAGGTGGAAAGGGAAGAAAAGGGGAGAATTGCACATACTTCCATAAAGGATTCCATTCAGAATCCACATGTATGCAGAAATAGATAGATACAATGACTCAAATACTTTAGCAAAACAACTTTGGATATCACATCCTCGAGGGTGCCAAGAAGAAGAATCCAGAAGATCAAAATCCCAAGAAAGGCAATTCTAGTCATGCTTTGATTGCCATCAACTCCTCTTCCGATGCTTGAATCATAGATTCATGAGAATCACACCACATGGCTGCCAAAAAAGTAGTCCATTCTTCATTGGATGCATGCAAAGTTCCTCCCATTCTGATGAGTGACAACTCTCTAGTCGAGGTCATCAACAAAGGAAGGATTGAACTCACCAACAAAAGCTTCAAGAATGTGCTGCACACTCCCAAACTTTCCGTCAATCTTCTCTCCGTGTATCAGATGACAAATTTCGGCACCAGAAAGAAATTCATATTCACACCTCATGCAATGGATATCTATGACATGCAAACCTATTCCAGGGTTGCTACCAGTGAGGTAAATCATCAATCTAGGCTTTACACATTTTCTGAATTTATTGAACCATATTTTGCTTTAATGCTTACTTATGTTGATGAAAGCAGTAGGATATGGCATGAAAGGTTTGGGAATTTAAATTTCATATATATGCAACAACTTAGCAAGCAAGGATTGGTTGATGGTCTACCAGACATCCATTTCTCCAAAGGAATCTGTGAGGGATGTGTTCTTGGAAAACACCCTCAAGAGAAATTCGACAAAAGAAAGACTTAGAGAGATTCCTCTCCTTTAGATATGATCCATAGTGACCTCATGGGACCTTTTCTGCATCCATCAATCAACAAAGCAAGGTACGCGCTCATTTTTGTTGATGATTTCTCATGCTTCACATGGATTTTCTTTCTCAGGAAAAAATCAGAGGTCTTTCAACACCTCAAAGATTTCAAAGCCCTTGTTGAGACACAGTTAGGAAAGAAAATCAAAATCCTTTGTACTGATAACAGGGGAGAGTATGTCAACCATGAGATCTAGAATCTTTGTCATGAGGCAGGGATTCAGTTGCAGCACACAGTTCCTCATACTCCGCAGCAAAACAAAGTTGCTGAGCGGAAAAATAGATCTCTAAAACAGATGGCATCCTGCATGCTACATGCAAAGTCACTTCCACAAATATTATGGGTCGAAGCACTTTATTGTGCAACCTACAACCAAAACAGATCTCCCCATAGATTTGTCAAGGATAAGACCCCATACGAGGCTTGGAGCGGCCTCAAATCGAAAGTGATGCACTTTCGTATTTTTGATTCACGTGCATGGGCCTATATTCCCTCTGAAAAGAGGAAGGCACTTGATCCACAGAGCACAGAGTGTATATTTGTTGGATACCTTGACAGTGTGAAGGGATATAGACTTATTGATCTTTCCTCGGACCGACTCATCATTGAGCGAAGTGTCCAATTCAAGGAAAGTGTCTCACATGTACCTCAACAACTACATGTAGACACCTTTGTTCTTCCACCTGTCAGAGATGATGAGCATGTAGATGCCGACTCTTCTTTAGATGAGAGTTACAATTCAGAGGATTCAAATGATCCAGATATAGAGTCATTACATGCAGATGTAGATGTAGAGCCAGAGCCAAGGCCTAAGTGGGCTCAAACTACTCTTCAGGATGAATGGGATCTTGTTGGGGATCCAATTGATACTAGGAGGACTCGATCTGATTCGAGGAGCCTCCTCTTGCACTCACTGCCACTGAACCATTCCCACCTAGGCATCTTTTCTTGGTTCAGTCTTCAGATCCATAGTCTTATGGCGAGGCTGGTGGAAATCCCTTTTGGGAATCTGCTATGCAAGAGGAGTACAACTCCCTCCTCGAGAACCATACTTGGGATCTGGATCCCCTTCCTTCTGGAAGGAAACTTGTCAGGTGCAGATGGGTCTATAGGACCAAAAGCGCTACAGATGGACAAATTAGCAGATACAAATCTAGGCTAATTGCCAAAGTCTTTTAGCAGATGCATGGCATTGCCTATGATGAGACCTTCACTCCAGTAGCGAAGATGGATTCCATACGTTTGGCACTTGCCATTGTGATGGCCAAGGGATGGGAATTCCATCAGATGGACGTGAATAATGCATTTCTTCATGGTGATCTCTCTGAGGAGATCTATATGGAGCAACCCCAGGGATTTATACAAGGCTCATCTTTGGTCTGTCGACTGAAGAAGTCTCTTTAGGCCCTCAAGCAAGCTCCAAGGGAATGGTATGCCAATATGGACTCCTACCTGCCGTCACAGAACTTTGTACGTTATAAATCAGGCCCGAATGTTTACATGATCAGGATGACTATTTCACTTCTACTCTTAGTTCTGTATGTTGATGATTTGCTGATCACCGGTTGCTCAACTTCAGTGATTGCTGTAGTCAAGAGGATTCTGCATGACATGTTCTTGATGATGGACATGGGTCCGCTACACTTCTTCCTTGGACTTGAGATCACTCAGGATGCATCAAGCATCAAACTGTCTCAGGCCAAGTATGCATGAGATCTCCTTGAGAGATTTCACATGACAAACTACAAGTTTGCTTCGACTCCTTTTCTACCAGGATTCAAACTTGAGGATGGTGGGGACACTCCATTGGTTGACAACACACTCTACAAACAACTAGTGGGGAGCTTGTTGTATCTCACACACTCCAGGCCAGACCTCTCCTATGCAGTTGGAGTAGTGTCCAGGTTCACGCAGGAGCTGCATGAGCTACATTGGAAGGCTGCAAACCGTATCCTTTGATACGTACATGGAACCATCACCTTTGGGATTCATTATGCAGTAGACTCTACATTGGATCTCATCGGGTTCATTGATTCTAACTGGGATGGAGATAACATTGATCGCAAGTCCACATTTGGTTACTCACTTAGTCTTAGTTCCGAGACTATCTGTTGGTCGAGAAAGAAGCAGGATGCTATTTCTCTATCGTCATCCAGGGCATAGTACATAGGGGTAGTTAACATAACTATTCAGGCTATGTGGCTACAACATTTTTTCACGAAGTTAGGAATTCAGTTTCATCGGCCGATCGTCATCTGGTGTGACAACCAGAGCACTCTGAAGTTCTATAGAGATCCAATTCAGAGGCAATGAACGAGGGGATCATCGACCTACAGTTCTATCCTTCAGTAGAACAAACTGCAGACATATTCACCAAGACCTTCACTGAGAAAAAGTTCCATTCTCTGCGCAGTCATCTTGGAGTGAAGAGCAAAGTTTCCTAGCAACTGCTAGTTCTTCTTTTTACATACATTTTACTTTGAGGGGTTTTTTTTCCCATGAGTTTTTCCCTCTTTCCTCATTTTATTTCAGTGTATCTTTTGTATTTGGGTACCTAACATGGCCTCGTTGCCGGGACCCATTCTTTATTTTCACCATTCAGAGGGGGTGTTGGATTTCACACACACCTAGGATTTCTTTTTCATAAGGTTTTTCCTATGTTTATTAGTCATTATTCAGTCTCCTATATTTTAGGAAGAATATTCCTCTAGGGAGAATATTCTCTTCAATTTTCACTTCAGTTTGATCAATTGAGTGGATTCTAGATGCTACATTGAGATTATCACCATGCATCATTGGGATCATCACCAACTAATGTGCATTTTCCTTGGGATCATCACCAGACTAGCACATTACCCATGATTCCCTGATCTCCTCCTCACTTCACTCTATTTCAGTCAGTTAACTAAAGACTGATAGACTAGTTAACTTAGCTAGGTGGTAGTTCACTCTCGTAACTGCCGGAGAGACTAGATTAGGTGGCCGTTTACTCCCGTAACTGCTGGTGTGTGTCCATATCACTCTATACCACCACTATGGTGCATTGGATTCTCCTCCAGTGCACAGTGGTTGATTTATACAAAGTATATCATGTGTAAATTATCATTCATTCATTCAATTGGTGAATGAGAATTCTTCCATTCATTCTCTCCTGCTTCTCTTTTCTTCTATTTTCTCTGCAACTGTGTATGTCAATTCCCAGCTAGATCTATTCTGTGCAGGTTCAACACATTTACACTCAAAATATAAGACTATTGATTCTCCTGTAATGCGTTTTACATGCCAAAATTTGCTTTCAACTTGTACAGTAACATTGTTGTCCCAAGCTGGGTAGACTTTGACCGGGAACTAGGTCCAAAGAGAGGGGTGGTGGAAGAAGATTTCAGGCTTTCGAAAATGGTATCACTGATATGAGCATCATCCCCTAGCTCATCGTTCTGGAATGCATCTAACAACATTGTCTCCATGGCAGTCGTATCCTGTATGTAATCATCCATACCAACCTCTTTTTGATTGTCTCCATTGCCAACTTCTGAAGAACTACTAATGTTGTAGTCATTCCTAATTGGTGAATCTGGATGTAGTGGGAATTGAATAGGTGGTTGATTCAACCATTCTTGGTATGCTTCCTCTCCTAGTTGTGCTCTCATTGCAACCTTCTCTTGGGTTGACATTGTTGTGGGGTGCAACGAAATATGGTAGGTAGGTCTCTCATCATCATAATCCTATTGAAAATTAGTACATCGATGATATTAGTAATCACAATGCCATAATTTGTTTGTTCAAATTAGATTATACCAAACAATTATTACCATCGCCGACCCAGGATTGCGGCTGGAAGATGGAATGTCACAATTGGCAGGGTAAAGCGATTGTCCATTTTTATCTACCAACTTCTTGTGGTATGTTGCTACTGATAAGACCTTCCGACGTTTTTGAACCAATACTGGAATATTTTCTACATCTGAACTCGATTCTGAATCAAAATCCTTCAAATTTGGATACATTTTTATTCAGATTGACATGGATAAAAAAAATTCAATTAGATAATTGAAACATAAATAAAATAAGTTAAACTTACTCGAGATGGAAAGGGAGAACTCCACGATGGACTTTGAGCAATATGGAACGGGCTGGAATTTGAAGAGTTGACCATTTGATCATATTATAAGGTTTTCTCCTTGCATTTTAGGAAAATTTGCAATAAGTTTTTATGTACATATCTAAAATAAATTTCGAGGACCATACCACAATTTGAGTTTGAATATAGTTTTGAAACCATTTTTTAAGAATAAGTCGACATAAAACGTAAAATGTATACTGAAGTATTGTAAGTCTTGTGAATTCATCCTAAAAGATAATTTGAGATGAATATACTATTTTATGTGCAAATAAAAGTTCAAATAACTTTAAAATTATTCCGGTGCGCTTATAAACCACAAACGCACCGATGCACATATTAATAATAAGCATCGGTGCGTTGAAAAATTAACCACATTGTGTTTCGAGATTTTATTAATAAAAAACAATTATATGTTATCGGTGCGTAATATAATATGGAGGCACCAGTGTGTAATGCAATATGGATGCTCTGGTGCGTCGGACATAATTTGGATGCACTAGTGCATAATGTAATATGGATGCTCCAGTGCGTCAGACAAAATATGGATGCAACAATGAATTTGACATAAATGCACTACCGTGCCGAAAAAGTTGAAAAAAAAATGTGATTTTTTTAAACAATTAAAAAAAGAGCGGGAATCGAATTTCATAAAGTCCTTTAAATACTAAAAATCTATTCACTATTTCATTATTTTGCAAAAAATTGCAGGGGAGAGACTTGCAAGAGAGACATACGGAGGATCACTGTGGAGGAGCATAATACTTTGGAACCACAATATTATTTAGAATATGAGAATTTGAAGGGTATGGTGATTCACTCTAAACCCTTTTCATAAATTTTTTTAAATATTAAGAAGGAATTCAATATTTTCATTATTTTGCCAAAATTTACAGGAGACAGACTTGGAAGAGAGACATACCGAGGAGCACTATGGAGCAGAAGAATACTTTGAAACAATAGAAATATTTAGAAAATTAGGATTTGAAGGGTATGGTGATTCACTCAAAACCCTACATAGTAAAATTTTTAAATTTTACTGTTGATTTTGATAACAATTTTTTTTACAAATTGTATTCCTATTTGGATTTTAATTAAAATTCAGAAAAAAGAAGAAAAAATCATACTTACCTTAAACCCTTGTTTTTTTTGCTAACGTGAATGCAAAATTTCTCCCTAGGGTTTAACTCCCTCTATCACTTCAAAATTAAGGCTTTTCGTTTTAGTCATTTTAGATCTAATGGGTTTGTTTTTCTATATATAAGTGTTTGGCACGTGATGCAAAAGGACCCCTTATTGCATTGGATCCCAAAGGCAGTTGGCTCTCTGACTTTTATTTATTTTTAAACGGTTTCCGATCTGATGTTTTTTTTTAAAACGTATTCCGATTTTCCGGTGCACCATTTTGATAGAAACACACTGGTGCGTTTATGTCTAAGGAGAACCGATAAAGCCATGAAATAAAAAAAAATAAAATTAAAATATGGTGCATAAAAAAATATCACTGATGTTTCTCATCTAAATAACACATAAAATGTTGTCACATAATTTTTAAATTTTTTTCTTTTCATCGGTGTGTAATTTTCTATTGTTTTTCTTATGAATGTTTAATTTTTTTGCTATGTTTTTGTTTTCTACTGTAGTTGTTGTGATGTCTTCTATATATATAGCACTATTGTGATTCACAATTAAAAAAAAAAAATTAATCTCTCCGACGCGTTTTTTGTATTGAATGCACCGATGCGTTTCATGTAATAAACACATCGGTGCTTTGTATTTAAAAAGCGCACTGATTACAACAATTTTTTTTTCGCTGAAAATTATGTGATTTATTTATAAAATATATTTAATAATTTCTGTATTGAATGGTACAAGTTGTATATTGATAAAAATGCGAGTGATAAGATTTCAAATAAGAAAAGCTTTGGTCGACACAATGATGACACATCCGAAAAAGAAAAAAAGACAAGTTCTCTGTAAATTCTATACAAAATAAAGATGGTTGAACTATATGTAAGTTTAACTAATATGTATTGGTTAGTGTGTGTCATGCAGGTCCACAAAAAGAGGAAGATCGATAAGATTATTTCTGATCTAAGTACAAAAGAGCGTAAAATTTTGATGGAAAAATTGCAGAGGGATGAATCAGGCGAATGAAAAAATATTATTCAATATGATTTTTTTTTGAATTTTCATTAATAATATACTTATGAATATTAGATGACATGTTTCAAACAATCTATTAATTCACATATGTTTAATGTTCTGCACCAACAACGAGGGAACATAATGTCATCGTAACAAAACAAAATTAATTAATATAGAAGATGTAAATAATGATGAATTGGTCCTTAGCTCATTTGGAGTGGTGTTGGAGATTAATAAAAGGGGGGAAAAAACTTTTACAGAACTATGAGGGATATAATGGAGAAAATGTATAGACGTACTTTCCACTTACAATATAGAAATCAATCAAATGATTCCAAGAACCAGGTTATATCTAAACTATAGGAAGCATTTCGAGAGCAATGGTCAATGAGACCTATCATACTTGCAATAACAAAAACATACAACAACAAAAAATAATTATTCAAAAAATAATGTTCCTAAAAATATATATATATCAATTTTGTCATATTTAATTTTCATATATCAATATAAAAATAATTGATTGTCATGTTATTTTTTCAAGAAAATTAAGAAAATCCCACAGGACCAACGAGTTGATATCCGAAATATGCCAGTAGGAATGTACAAAAAAGTGTAGAAGGAGATGGTCAAAGAAATGGACATAATTGCATCGCATGAGGAGCCATCTCAACAACAACGTGCTTCAAATATATGTAATCATTGAATTTTTCTATTAGGTACAAATAATTAATTTAGCATTAAATATCAATTTTCAAATATTCTCTTACAGAAAAGAAAAGAAAATAGAACTCATTCTGCACATAAAACTGGACGATAAGGAAGAAAATGGTTGATAGCAAAGCTTGTGAATAATTGCTATTTCCTTATAACAACTTAAGGTTTTTTTTTGTGTATATTTTTAGTTGTTTTACAACAACCATTCTTGAATGTCTTCAAATAGGTGCTAAAATAGAAAGAAGAGCCATCAGAAAAATTGATTTACATTGGGTTAAGTAAGAGAACCTTGTGAGTATATGTTGGTATATAAAAAATTAATTGTGGAATTTGTAAGTATAATTTATTTTGTTTTACTTATATCATTTTATAATTAATGAAACAAAAATAATACTTTATATTAAATCTATGATTTATTATGGGGTATAAAACTTGCAGGAAACAAAGTATGGAACTGAGCCAACTGAAGAATTGTTGAAACAAGGCATGAGAGTTGATTTTGAATATATGTGTATGATTCATGAATCAATTCTTTCTTTGTAGGTGCGCCAGTTTTCAATTTACATTCATGTATATTATTTATTTCAATTTACATTATTCTCACCAATGTAGATAGACTCATTACAATTTATTTTTGTGTTTGTAGATGGAACTTGAAGAAGATGAAAACAATCGAGGCAATCAACCAAACATTTATTAAAATAACCCAAGGCATGGAAGTAGCTTGAGCACTAACAACAATTCCATTGAAGAATGATGACCAATATATTTGGATATCAATGCAAGCTGCAATTGCATTTTTTTGAAATAATTGTCTCTGAATATCATACATTTTTGTTTAATGTAATGGACATAGTGTCCCAATTGAAAGACAAGGGATTACTGATAAGTGTCCCATTTTGTATGACAAAGACCCTCTTATTCATATAATAAAATATGTTTTAATTTATTCTATTGCGTTGTCCAATGTCGCTGTGAAATGTTACATTGATGATTAAATATATGGATGACTAAATATTATAATGAAGAGATGCAAAATCTGATATAACAAATTAATCCAAACATCATATCCAAATTCACTAATCAAAATATAAGATATATGCAATTTTTTTGATAAATCATGAAATTAAAAAATAACAATAATTGTATTATCACAGGTCGATGTTTCTCGGTGTATTTTAATTATTAATCTCATCGATGCGTTTAATATTACAATGTACCCCCCGGATGGGGTGTTAGCAAGGCCCACGTGTTCACTGGAGAGGGTGAAGCCTTACAACTTTGCACCAACCACGTGACCGACGCATGCATCACCCCTCTCTTAAATTCTCGATGAGTGAAGGCTGCAATCAATTCTGCAAGCCCCCACTAACTGCTCAAGCGATCTCTCCTCTATATCTTCATTCGAATGATGGAGGAGCATTTATTTCCATCACCTCTGCGCGTGTGCGAACTTCCACTCCAGCTTTCATATTACGATGTTGCTCCTCGGCTGGATCAACTTGTCTATTCTTTCCCTACAGTGAAAACATCCCGTTTGTAGCCCTCATTGGCCTTCACCTTCCTTGTCTGGTTTCTCTCCGCGCCTTCATTTTTCTTCTCTTCCTTGGCTATGCCTTTACTTCACGGGAATCCAAAGAGAGGCCCCGTCTGGTACCAAAATAAAGCTAGAATGGCCATCAAGCCCTTGCCTGCCCCTACTTCTTCGCCCAACTCCTTGCCTTCCTACTCCACCCAGTCATCTCAAGGCCAGGGAAACCTTCCACCATTGTCATCGCCCCGGGCTTGCCGTGTGGATTGGTTTGATATCCAAGGCAATTATTTGGGATTTTCTCTTGTCCCAATCCCAGATTTGGCTTATTCCTTTCAACCGACCCCGACCCACTCAACGCACTCACCTGAGCACTCCATTCTTGAGCCACCTTCCCTTGTCCCCTCGCCTCCTCCTTATGTCCTGCCTCCTCTAGAAGAAACCCCACCCCACTTGGAAGAACCACCAAGCCAACAACACTCATGATCAGACTATGCCTCATGCGCAATAATTCACGACTCAATGGTGATACTGTATGATTTGGTGTTTGCGGTCCACAAATATGTGGACGAATTGCGCTTCCGACTGGAACTTATGGACAAGCAAGGGGAGAAAATGGTTTCTATGCTCTCCATTCTACTCGACACCCAACACTCTCTAGAACCGACCACCAGTGCACCACCGACTTCAATGACGTACATCGCTCTTGCAATCCAGGCACCAACAACGAATAACTGAGGGAAAAGCGACAGATCGTTTGCATGAACGCCAACGTATGCATATGTGTCAGTCTGCATGGGTATTTTGTCAATATTTTATGTTTCTAGAAGTGTCCTCCTGGGCGTCTAGTACACTATTCTATTTTTTCTGTCAAAAGTCTATCTTTTTTATTATCTAGTTGGCTAGATAGGTATGGATGAATCGATTTCCCTACATGGCGATTCAATACATATTGTTTAAATTTTGGTGTTTTCAGTTTTTAGACACAGGATGAATTGGTTTCCCTCCGGGGAAATTCAACACACACAATACTTTGACATTCATGACGTTACTGTAATTTTTGATCTTAGAAGGTAATATATAGACTCTTACTTAAAAAATAATAATATTAATACATAACGATGCGTTTCATAAGAAATGTGCACTGGTGCATTTATGTAATGAATTAACATTGGTTTTAATATTGATTTAATACCACAAAATAACATTAAAAATTGGCCTTCGGTGCATTTAGCGTATATGAAGCACTGATGCTTTTGTGTTATTAATAAGCACTAGTGATTTAGGACTATTAATAAGCACCGATGCTTTTTTGTTATTAATACACACCGATGCTTTTGTGTTATTGATAAGCATCAACACTTGTTTGTTAATACAAAGCATCGATGCTTTCTATTTTTAATGCACTGGGTGTTTTTTTCCAGGTAACGCACCAATGCATATTATTTTATATCTCATCGGTGCCTTATTATTAATAAAGCACCAGTGCGTTCTAAGCAGAAAGCCTCGATGCTTAATTATTTTTATCTCTCCCGGTGCATTTTACTGTGAAAGCCCTAGTGCTTATAATACAAACACCCTTGTGCTTAAATATTTTACTACCCCGGTGCTTGACATCAAGTGTACAACATTGGTGCGATACATGTATGTACGCCCCGATGCTTGTACCTAATAAAAATGCACCGATTTGTAAACATCTGCTAACACCTCTGGCCACCTAGATTTTTTTAGGTATAATCAAATTCCATTATAGTATCTGCAATCAAAAACATATGTTGTAGTGGAGGTTTTTTTTGACAATGTCTGCCAATTTTGTAACACTGGGAACCTCCGCTACAAGGTCTTTTCCTTGTAGTGTATGCTATTTTTTGTTTGTGTGAGGTTTCTAAAGGTAGGAAATTAAAAGAAATATTGGAAATTTTCTATGATGTAATAGGCATGATCATCAATGTCAATAAGTTGATCATCTTCTTCCTATAGTTTGTGGAGGAGGCACGACCTCAGTTACTAAATCTCTTTCATTTCTCTGTGCATGAAAATTGGGATGATGTCAAATACCTAGGTTTTAATCTCAAACCGAATTGCTATGGTATCTTGGATTGGAAGTGGTTGATCTCTCATGTTGAAAGG